>LUCH01001089.1:125502-138525 GCA_013368495.1 Paragonimus heterotremus
TAGTTTTCTGGCAAGCACCCTGCCTTCGCAGCTCAACAGACTAGTGCCCCGATAGCTGTTGGGGAACTGGTTGCTACCTTCACTTCGATCAATGGGCCCAACTTTGGCCTGTTCACTCATATAAAAATAGGCTTATTCTAGTAAACCTAACAATGGTCTCTGGATACATTTTGGTCCTCCTAATTTTAAATTTTTGCACAGTCTAGAAAAGTTGCAACATGTGGCCACTTTCCTGATGCAAACTCATATACTTTAAAGAGACAAAAGCACCACAGGTCGCCGTCTTCCACTGAACCTCCACGCCCCACTTTGAAGTAGCTTCGTCTCAAGCCACCGACCAGGCATCTCATGACAGAGGTGAGACCTCTGGGATGTATTCCACTTTGAAGAAGATGGCGCCTCACAACTGGCCTGTTGTCATAATCAATGCACAGCCGCCACGCACACCGACCACAGAGCTCACCAAGTACCACTTGGGAGATCCACCGCTGACTGCTCTAAAAAATTCTTCCAGCACATGGTCTCCTTGATCAGGTCGACAGCTGCTATAGCCTTTCTCATGATATCTTTAAGATCCTCTGCCTGTAACCGTGGTGTAGCTGAGATATTACGTGCACGAGTTTTATAGTTCTAGCTCTACAGGAAACTGGTGAAACTAGTGAATATTCACCTCCCCACATTGAATACATTGACTTAAGAAGTGTATGTCCATAAATGCTATCCGTAGAACGTGAGTTCCCGAGATGTCGTGTTCGGTAAAATTATTTTCCTGAAATAAATCGTTTTAATGGCTTGGTAGCTGATGCAGAAATTGAAATCTTCGAAATCTGCGTCATGGCTTTATAGCTCTTTGTTTTAATTGAACGTACATTGAAAACGACCCTATCCTAATTGTTTTTCGGAAACTGGTATGGCTGTTGTTGTGGTGGTGGATGGCGTGTGTGAATGTTATCACAAGAATGCTGGGGTTATTTTTAATGTACGTTTTCATTTTTATCATTTGTTTTCTATTTCGTTTCCAGTTGCTTATGTTTTGTTTGTAGGAAATGGATTATATTGCTATTTTCAAGGCGATGTTTGAGGATGGCGAATTTCGCACCTTCTCACACTTTCAGGAGTGTCTTCAGAGGTACATGAACGAGGTGGGCGTTATTTGCGTTCGTGGGACAAACCGCAGGTCGGAAGCTGTCTTGGAGTACGGTAAGGTAAGACGTATTTTCATGGAAACCGCGTAGATTTATTGCCGTTATACAAAGTAAAAAAGGCGTAGGATTGTATGCAGGGGTGTGCGACGTGTCTAGTGGGTTAACTGTTGTTGGTTTCAACGGACCGGTTCTCGCGACGTATGTTGCGGATCACGGTTTCATGTGGTCCGACGAGATGTGTGTGTGGTTGTGAGCTTTCTCGAGTCGGAGCACAACCGCTTTCTCAATCGTCTGCTATATGAGTCCCATCCTACGAATCGTGGACTCACCGTCGGTGAATTGAACGAATGCAGGAGTCCGTTCCGGTAAAATACACCAACTGCCGACATTGAGCGGTACGTATCGGATGTTTAGGGGAAGTTTATCACAACCGCTGACGTTGGAAACATCCGCCGCAAATTAAAGCCTGCAATGTCATGTGAGTTTTTTACGTAAGATTGATCACTGTATGTTGGAGAACCTTGATGAGGTGCTGTCGGTGATTAGTGCAATAGGTGTGGTGCACAATCTAAGGGATGAAGGTGACCAATATACGCATATCTGCTTTACCCAGCGAATGCAGACTGAACCATTCCGACGTTTCCCACATGTTGTGAATGTGGATGCAACTCACGGGACAAACAGGCACAAGTATGTCATTGTATATTTCCTCATACTTTCGAAGTTGGAAGCTATATCACTTGCTAGTGAAAGACGGTGTGGGACACGGCCGACCCGTGATGTACGGGTGCGCTCGTAATGGGAAGTATGCATTACTACGTAGACTTTCGACATTTTTCGGGAAATGATGGGCTATCCGATTGCGGAGAAAACAATTGCCATGGATAAGATGGCTGCGCAGACGAGGGCAGCCCATGTAGTCTTCGGCTGCAACATCTTGCTGTGTTACTTTTATGTACGCGATGCCGTACGTAAGCATGTAAGTGGGCAAAATTCGTCCGTCATATTTGTTGTAAGACAAACTCTTTTAGCGGTCGTCTTCTCTTCTACCAAACGGCTACGACAGAAAATGAGGAAGAGTAAGTTGTAATGTTACACCGTTAACCGTAGGTTTAAACGTGATCTGTACATCAGTGGCCGAACGAATAAGAAGTTTCTGAATTATTTGCTGTGTAATTGGCTGTACATCAAACTGCAGTGGGCCATCCATGCTCAAGGCGATGTTGTCCACTTCGGCAGTCGAACGAACAATAGGCTGGGGAATGCGAACGAGGGTTCATTCTGTGGCAATCATCTTCAACCTCAGTCACCTGGTAAGTGTACGTTTCGAATCCTTATTTTTGCCAGTTCCATCCACTTTAGCCGTTGTTCGCACATCCCCAGCGATAACGGAGTGCAAGCCTAGCACACTGCCCACAACGAATGTTGACTTAGACCGGTCCGCTGGCAGTGTGACGCTTTCACACAGGCCAAAGAAAGCGTTAATCAGTATCACCTGGGGCGACTATCCCTTTGATATAATTGCAGAAAGCAAGTCCCTTCATATATGCGTTCAAACTTTCTTGCAGATGTCACTTGCGATGAACGGCATGATGATGAAGACTTCATGTGATACACGGTTTCAGTCATCCGGGAGAACACCAAAAAAATATAAAAGCCGAAGGATACGTTGTGTGCTGGGAAAAAGTGGAGGTAGTATGTATATTTATCCACAATTATCAAATGCATAATTCAAGATTCTATCTTCGTGTTTCTGTCCCAAGTGACTTCACTTGTCCACCCATGTGTTTTAGCATAGGTAACGGTTCGGCATTACTCGTAAGGTAGGACGAGTGGACGGAGCAGCTATTAAGGTGGATAAGTACAGCAAAATTGGGCGTTGGTCACAGCTTAAGTGAACTTGACGGTGAAGCTAGTAGTGCGAACGCGTACTACATACTTAGGCATTGATCATGGTTTATGTCAACTGGATGGAGTAACGAATAATGTGAACGTATACTGCATACTCAGGCGTTAATCATGGTTTAAGTCAACTGCACGGAACGGCTACAAACCTCAGCGCAAAACATAAGAATCTGAATAACCAACGCGTGCAATAATGTCGAAGTAAATTATATAATTTGAATAGAATAGTCAGAAGACACAAATTACGATGCGAATTCATTTCACACACTCTCGTCAGTCGCAAAAGTGTGACCAGCATGGAAGCAAAACCAAACAAGACTTAAGTGAAACGGTCATAAGTACAAATTAGACCGGATCGTGATTGGCACTCACGGTCAATTCAAAGGTAAGCGAAGGTTGAAAGTCAGTTGTTTTGTGCACATAGGACCGGCTGTTGACGGCTTATCGACAAAGCTTCAATATATTTGAGAAGTTGTGAGTTGTGTGCGTTCATCAAGATCTTACACGAAGATGCGGTGTCGACACTGTGATGTTTATTCAATAAGAGCCTTGCAATGGATGAAGCGGCGTTTTGTCCTCGCTTAGTGTCTCTCATTGGCGGGTTAGACATTGCAACTCTCAACCAGTTTGGGATGTGCTCCTTGGCCCTGGTTTCAAGCATCCTTTCTGTTCTACTAATGTGTGTGTTTCTGCAACTGCAGGAAAACTGATAGATGCAATGACTGGTAGAAAACATAGGGGTTCGCTTTTTGACCGGGGGTAGAGGTAACCTAGTGGTTTGTGAGAGCGGGACAAAGGTTGCTGCATTATACGCTCGTTTTAATGCGGCGCTGATCATCCTACCGATGGTGTTCAACAGACCATCTCCTTTGAAGAGGAGTTTCATGTGAACATCTTTTTGGGAGACATCCAAAGTTGTATTTTCCGCAGGAGTGAAAGTGCTCTACTTCTGAATGGAACTGTTAGGAGGCAAATTTATCAAAACAATCTAATCAGAACATCGGTGACGGCTGAGGAAACCAGACAAAGCACTGAGGGGCACGTCGGACCAACTAGCAGGAGGCGTGAAAGTGAGCGTGGATGTCGCGCCAGGACGATAAGTGCAAGTGAGCGTGAGTGTCGCGCCAGCCCGAGATACTAACGTCTATAGAATTGGCCTTACTTGGCCACTTGGCAACGAAGTGGCCTAAACAAGCAGACCGTGAATCAACAAATGGCCGTATTTGGCCACTATTTCATGATATATATTTACAGGCATTTTATTCGTTTGTCAAACTGGTATTTGGCAACACAGCGTTTTTTTCCGCAATCGTGTTCTCCTTGTCTCTACCCAAGTAGACTGGGCGAAGTCGCATAACAGGGACCCACGTCAAGCAGTCAAACCGTATTAGAACGTTTGGCAAAGAAAAGGCGCGTTACATCAGAAACGTTCGGGGAACATTTTAGCACGAGGCGTTTCATACAACACTGTTTGCTCCGCCCGTAGTCTGTCTTGGGAGCGTACTGTTGATGCTCCGTAAAACAGTGTGCGTACTAAAGATCTTTTGTATGCAAAAAGAGCAAAACTCATAAAATTCTTATATTGTCCCGTCCACATTGGCTTGTGGTACACAGTACGTTCGATAGAACCGTCCGAACGGCGCCTAACCAGGATGGCCAAGAAGGGCAAATTGTTCTCACCTTCGTACTTGACGGTGAGTGGCAGATTTGAGGGGACAGAGTTAAACGCTTGAATCGTTTTTTTAGCTGGCTTAACCTATGACCAACGTTTAATCATGTCGCATGTGTTCATGTTAGTAACTGCTCTGTCCAGTTCACCGAAGCTATGGTCAACGCCCAACCAAGTAGTATGCGCTCGCATAAGCAGCTACTTCGTCTAGCTCACTTGAGCTATGATCAACGTTTAAGCATGTAGCATGTATTCATGCTAGTAACTGCTCGGTCTAGTTCACTTAAGATGTGATCAACGTTTAAGTATGTCCCATATGTTGGACTTAATATCTGTTTTGTCCAGTATAGTTAAGCTATGATCAACGCCTGATTATGTGGTATGCATTCGCATTAGCAACTACTTCGTCCAGTTGACGTAAACTATTATCACTGAGTTCACAGTAGTAGCTGCTCCATCCAGTTCACTTAAGGCACGATCGACGCCTAGTTATGTAGTTTGCGCTCACACAAGTAACTCCCCTGTCCAATACACTTAACCTATGATCAAAGTTGACAAGTAGAAATCGGGGGAATTCAGAATATACATGTATTTGTACCGTTATGCATAATTTGTAAGGCTCTCCTTCAGTTCAGGTCAAAAGTGAGATGAAACACTGGCAGCCGTCAGTTAAGTCTGTAGCCGGCGAAACCATATACCAACTGTCATCGGATTCATAATCGTCCATGATACGAAGATAAGAGGGTTGTAGTTGAAGTGGTAGAAGTGGGAATCAATTTTTTCGTCGGACAAACAACAAATATCAAATTTGGTCATTATCTATCTGATAAATGAGCACTGACTCCCGTACACGTGGCAATCTATATTCAAGAATAGTCAGTAAGCAATGAACAAAACAATATGCACGTAGGTAGGAACAACCAGCTGAAAACGTAAACCCTTTTCAACTGAAAATACTATAAAGGATACAAGGTGAACATATAATTCAGGTGAATAATCGACCAACGACCGTGGCGGCATAGATTTAATTAGGAATTACTATTTCGTGTAAATGCAATGTAAGCGCAACGTGGTCGAGGATTACGAATTCAATCATATCTACAAAACCACACGGAATCGAGCGTTTCATTCACATAGGTTATGAATTCCTCCATAGAAATTCCGACGAAAGCGTTCTCAGGACGGAGAATCGATGAGGAATGTTAACATGATGCTTTTGTCGAAAAAAATGTCGACACATATTTTGCAACAAAGGTGCAACTGTGGACAATTTTTACGTACAGCTGATTTTTCTCATTGCAACGCAACTATTATACTCGAAAAGTTATGCATATTTGTCCCGTAATTTGTGCTTTGATATTTCGTGAAAAATTTGAAAAATCCCTGTTCTTGCCTGAATTGCCATTTTCAAATCCCTTCAGCTTGGAAGCCCCATGCCGGCCAGCTACAAAATTGCCGTTATAAATATCGCGGCTTTTCCAGCTGGGAGGGTTCTTTGATGTCATTCTTCCAGCAGATCACCTTGATTCTTTTCCGGCGTACATCCTGATTTCATGGAAAAGTTAACAACAGTGGTACCAAAGAATGGTAAAACATGGTGAATTGTCCTACTTTGAAGTAGGTTATAGAAGTCTCTCACGTTTGCAGTATTATTGAAAGCTTAGTACTCAGGTTTCAACAACAGTTCGATTGTCAAAATAATGATCACGCTTTCCTGCCTAATCACGCCAAAATGTAAATAAAACCATGTATTTTAACGTCTATGACGTCGATTTTCGTTACATTTTACCTTTATGTTTTAGAAATAACGTACAATGCGACTCTGCGTTATTTTTCCATCAATCCCTATGCCATTAAACAACCACACATTTCTGGTTTACGTCTTCGGAAGATTGAAACAAAGAAATATCTGAGAACATACTTTTGAGATTTTGGAATCAGCAACATATCACAAATTTTCAACAACTTTAATGCCTACGAATTGTTTTTTAACTAAAGGGTAACGGAGATATTCACGTTCTACCTATTACACGCAGCGTGAAAGTCGAAAGCGGCAAAAGCAAGTTTTGCGATGGTGGAGCGAGAAGTCGTAGTTTAAAATTGAAGGCATAGTGGGAGAGCGCATTTCCTTTCGTACGCGCGAAAATTCAACTTTGCAAAGCTTACAAAATACACCGATTGACCTTGAAGCGCAATTTTCTCATAGGGCAATATGCCATTCTAGATGTAGATGGAGAAGTTTACTTAAGTGTACCTATAGATATAACAAAAGATTCCGAATTGAAAAGAACGCACACGCACACAAGTGATACATATAGTAGTGTGATTCTGCGGACATAAGTTCATCTCTTGTAAGTGTATATAATATATATGTATACGTACATATATATATTTGAAACTGCATTTGTGTGAAAACTCACAATTCCATAGGTAAATATCTACACGAATATATGTACATAAAGAACGTGTATTTACACAGAAATTTGTGGTGTATGTATGGACATATGTATATGCCTATATAAATGTATTTATATACAATTTATGTTTAATATTTATTTTCATTTACCACTTTACCATCATTTCATTGTGGCTTCTCAATAATCCATGCACGAAAGGAAACACACTCCCGTGTTGTGGGGTGTATTGTTCCAGTATTTTGTTTCACCATGCACATTCTCTTCCGCGTCCGTTCAGGCCTTTAGACACGCAGGCTGGCAACGTCTGTGTAGCGGAATGAGAAGGATGAGTGATAACAGCCCGCACTGGCTGCGTTTGCGACCGATTGGATTATTCCGTGGCATTGATAAAAAAGAATACGCACACAAGGCAGTGTGTGAAGAGTGAGCGAATATTTCGTTCGTGTTTTCTCGGAAAAATGGGGAAAATTTGAAATATACAAAAAGGGTAATTTGTGGACTGAATTATCCTATGGGTGATTTCGGATAATTAACCCTATAGTTTGATCAAAATACTGGGGAAATTTTAGATATTACCAAGGATATTCGAGAGAGTTTTGTTGCTACCTGGAGATTTCACTGGCCTGCTTGCGGTATGATGTGTAAAATAGTTCAAAAACTGATAGTTGCATATTGTACTTCGGCTATTAAGAAAGTTCGCATGATGCATGGTGTCCGATTGTTTGTCTGCATGCCACATGACTGTGGCGCTAACCCGAACGCACACGTGTGCCATGCACTTTCGGTTTTGCATGTTCACATATAGTCACTTACGCAAGTCTGATAGGCTAGCTCTAGAAAGTCTCCAACGTGCATTTACGAAAGGTTTAGTGGGTTATCCGTCTTCTTTGAACTACAGAGAATGCTGTCAAATGCTTGAACTGGATCCTCTTTGGCTACGGCGTCTCAAGCTGAAACTTGCGTTCATGTGTAGTCTAGTTTATAACAATAAATTTACCGTCAAAGTCGCGATTCGCCTTCAGCATAGCTCAAAATACAACATCAAGAACAAAGAGTTCACTTTGACAACTCAAATCCCGTAAAAACATCCGTTCATAATTCTTCCTAGTGAAATATACCTACATTTGGGACGAACTTCCGAATGTAATTATAGCTAGTTATAATATACATCAATTCAAACGAAGCTTAGAAACTTTCCTGACATTAAAGAATGTTATGTCGATTTTCAAACTCTGCCTGCCTGAAGACGATATCTTTGAAGACGGACCTAGTAACATCTAAACATCTGAACTAATCTAATAACATCTGAGGGTGAATCTATACCACATGATGTAACGCCACACGCATACTAGTTGCAGAACGTGATTTCCCCAACTTTCGCCGTTTGGAAAAACATTTTCAAGCAAACCCCGACTTTGGTAGCGTGATATCTGTTGCCGAAATTGAAATCGACAAATTCTGCGTCATGGGTTGATATATGTTTGTTCAAACTGACCATTAATTGAAAACGGCGTTATTGCACGACAGTTTTGAAATTCGGTATGGCAGCTGCTCCTGTGGTGGATTAAGTGTGACGATGTCAGTACAAGGATGCTGGAGTAATGTTCAGTTTATAATATTATTATTTCCATTCATTCATTATTTTATTGTTTTGCTTATATTCTAAATTGTAGGAAATGGATTATATTGCGACTTTCAAGGCGATATTTGAGAATCGCAAATTTCGCACATTCTCACAGTTTCCGGAGTATCTTCAGTAGTATATGGATGGAGTCGGCGTTAGTTACGTGCGTGGGGCAAGCCGTAGGTCCAAAACTGCCTTGAAGTACAATAAGGTAATGTTTCGTGTTGTCCTTTTCAACGATTGATACACGGGTTCGAGGCAGAGGCCAAAGGGTCCTGGATCCAATCGGTTTTTCTTGTTCAGTTTCGAGCGGGCGTCTGCTGATCTGAAAGACATTCGCTGAAAACAGGGTGTAGCACCGCTGCCGAGAATTGCAGTAAATATCACAAATTAAACTAAGGTCACTGGCATAAATGGCCTTTTGGAAAATGAGAGTCAAATAATGCTTTAAAGCGATCGCTAGAAGCGCTACTGACGACCTGAGCAGGAAGACCGTTCCAGAAGTTAACAACCCTGCAGGAAAAGAACGGCTGTCTAAGAAAGGTCCGAGGACGAAGCTTGAAGAGCTTCATGAACTGATCAGCGGGGCCTACTCTAAGGAGAAAGTGTTTGAAAATTAAATCACCGCGGAGCCATTGAAATTCGAGTGGGTATAGATCAAAAATTTCAAGTCGAGACTCTTATGCAACCCTACTAAGGCCCGTGACTAGTTTGGTAGCTACGCACTGGACACGCTCAACAGCTAGTATGTCTTTCTTCAGACCGGTATACACGACCTGGTTGGCATATTCCAGGAACGGTCCTATATCAACGCCGTACAGCGTTTAGAACGCTTTCTTGTCTATACGGGGAAAGTGCGCTCAATCATCTTAAAAGAGGCAAACCTTTTTACCGCCGCCATCTGATGGTGATGCGCAGAAGAAAGGTTAGAGGACAACCAGGTGCCCAGATCTTTCTTTAGATCGCCTCTTTCCATGCGTTAGGGAGAATGCCAGTCTGCAGTGTCTGTTTAACAGCTTATAAAAGGGTTCTGCCAGACTATCGGCTGCCTCTTTGAGAATTCTGGGATGTATCTTGTCAGAACCCATTGCACTATATGAATTTAGCTCAAATAAAAGGTCTTCAACATCCAGCACGGAAAACTCGGCGTAGCGATTGGTTGCCGGAGGATCGGGTGCCATTCCGGCTGTGCGACGTCGTAGACTGCCGTGTGGTATTCCTTAAATAACTCGGCGACAACTAGGGAGTCAGACGAGGTCTAACCGTCGGGCAGTCGCAGCGAAAGAGCCGAGGGTTTATCCTTTCTTAGTCGTCGCATGTGCTTAAATAAGAAGTTTTTGTTCCCGCGAGCTTTGAGGAGGACCTTTTTTTGTACGGGTTTGGTGTGCTCACGGATTTCCCGACCACACCTACTTCTAACGATGTGGAACGCACGTCGGTCCTCCGAGTTTCCCGTAATCCCATGCTTTGCGAACAAATGAGAACGGTCGTCAGGGAGACGACGTGGTCTGCGCGGAAGTGTTGGTCGATAAGAGAAAGAGCACAGTTTTCGCGGCACAAGTAAGTCGTCCGCTTTCTCAATTGCGCTTCCAACTGCACGGTAGTTCTGGTCCACGGAGCCATTATCAAGAAGTAGTGAACCTAGGTGGCTCCTTAGGCCGTTAAAATCACCCTGATTAAAGTTTCGAACTGCGGACTTCTTTACTGGTTGTTGTAACCAGTAACAGATAAGATCAAAGATGAGCAGAGAGTGGTCACTGTGTCCCAGTGGTGGTTTGATGATAACTCCGTCTACCAGGTGGCTCTCATTAGTAATGATCGAGTCGAGCAAGGAGGGATTCTGACCAGAACGATGCTGCGTTGGGGCGTTGACACACTGTGTCCACGTTCTCCGTCGTATCAGCGTCTATGAAGAGGTCGAAAATCCGCTTTCACATTTCTGGTGGGAGACTGATGCCCAGTTTATTTTCGATGCATTGAAGTTTTGTTAGCCTAAGAAGTTGCCTAGGTTTACAAGAAGAGTGTCATCATCTGAGACGTCAGATAAGGGAGAACTATAGGTAACCCCCAGTGAGAGTGTGTCTCGGCCACACAAAGCCAATCAAAGCCACAGAGCATCACATTCATCAGAAGAATGAATTCCACCAATAACCGTGAGTGTTGGGAGACAGTGCTGAAAGAAAATTGCAGAACCCCCATTCTTCCTTTGGGCGGAGTCATTTCGGTTAACTGAATACCCGGGGACACTCAGTTCACTGTCACTGATGTCACCTGTAAGCCAGGTCTCTGTGAAAGCAAATAAGTGAGGTTATCTATCATAAGTTAACTGTCTAATTTCCGGTAACTTATTAAACAAAATCAGACAGCCCGTACACATGCACTTAAGAGCTACTTCCCCACTTGGCTTCTCGACAAAAGAGAGAGGAGAGTGTGGGGAAGAGTTTGGGAAAGAAGGCCTAGAATTGAGAAGGGTGGTGGTGTTGGGCTAGGCATGTACTGCCGAGTGGTTCAGATGGCCTTCCTTTGTGGCAGTGGCCGTGTCGTCACTGCTTGCGCGTACGTCAGCGTCCCTACAGTACGCTTGACCAGCACTTTCGGTGTTGGAACTTGCAACCCCTGTACACCTGCAAAATTCCGCTTTTTCGGGGGGTGTTTGAGAGTTCTCACCCACGGAAAATTTGACTTCGTCTGCCGGATGCAAGGTTTGAAGGGGGCAGTGTGCCTGGTTTTACGGAGCCACAGATTGAAGTGGTTTGTGGGGTGTGCCAGTGAAATGCTTTCTGATTTACAGGCGGCGTCCCCAACAGGTCCCTGTCGTTTCGAATTCTGGGAAGAAAGATTTTTCTGTGGGGTCTCTTGATGGCTTGCAGATTCTTTATCATTTTATGAAATATGAAAGGCGTAGGAGTGCACGTATGGACATACGATGTGTTTAGTGGGTTAACTGTTGTTATTTTTAACAAATCAGTTCTCGCGACACTTGTTGCAGATCAAGATTTAGTGTGATCCGACGAAATGTCTGCCTGTTTGTCAGCTCTTTCGAGTTGGGGCACAACCTTCCCGTCAATCGTTTGCTGTATGAGTCCCATCCTATGAATCGTGGACTCACTGTCAGCCAAGTGAATGAATACAGGAGTCTCCTCCAATATAATAACCAACTGCCGACATTAAGCAATATGTGGCTGATGTTTAGGGGAAGCTTATCACGACCGCTGACGTTGGGAACATCCGCCGCAAATTGAAGCCTGCAATGTCCAGTGAGTTTGCCGTATGATTCGTCACAGAACATTAGAGAATCCTGAAAAGGTATTGTCGGTAATCAGTGCAACTGGTGTGGTGCGCACCATGCGGGATGAAGGCAACAGGTATACGCATATCTGCTTTGCCCAACGAATGCAAATTGAACTATTTCGACGTTTCACGCATGTTGTGAATGTGGATGCCACCCACGGGAAAAAAAGACACAAGTATGTCATAGAGCATTTCCTCATACTTTCGAAGTTGGAAGTTATATCAGTTCTTGGTGACAGATGGTATGAGACACGGTCGATCCGTGATGTATGGTTACGTTCGAAGTGAGAAGTATGCTTCGCTACGTGAGCTGTTCGAGATCTTTCGAGAAGTGATGGGTTAGCACACTGCGGTAAAGACGTTTGTCATGGACAGGGTGTCTGCGCAAATGAGGGCAGCCCATGTGGTTTTCGGCTGCGACGTCATGCTATGTTACTTTCATGTACTTGATGCCGTGCATAAGCATGTAAGTTGGTAAAATTTGTCCGTTATGTTCGGTAAAAGGCAAACTCTTTCCGCAGTCGCTTCGTGTTCCACCGAATGGCTACTGTAGACAATAAAGAAGAGTGTGTTACGACCTTACTTCGCTTACCGTAGATTTAACCGTGACTTGAATATGATCCGGCGAACCGATAGAAGGTCTCTAAATTATTTGTTGTGCCATTGGTTGTACAGTAAGCCAAAGTGGGCTATTCATACGCAAAGCAACGTTGTCCACTTTGGCAATCGCACGAACAACAGACTGGAGAACGCAAACGGGCGGTTGAAAAAGAAAACGCATCCAAGGGACTTCCTAGCGGTTGCAATTCAAAAAATATGGATCCACAGTGAGTGGCTGATGAGGGAATATGAGATACAGACGACCTACGACAGCGGCCGTCGTGAAGTTGTCGATGTTGACTGGTATGTGAAAAACATTCTTTACAGAATGACCACGTTCGCAAGTCAACTTGTCCAAAAACATCTGAACAG
>LUCH01001090.1:5011-47384 GCA_013368495.1 Paragonimus heterotremus
GGCAGAACTTCGTGCCACGAAGGGTTGTTTCTGGCGGATAACCAACTTTTCAGTTGTCTATGAAAACGTTCAACTAACCCGTTGGGTGCCGGATGGTAAGCTGTTGTGCGAATTCGATTACAGCCGAGTATGTTGAGAAGGGACGTAAAGGCTAAGTCAAAATGTGGCCCGCGATCGGTGGTCACTACAGCGGGGCAACCAAACTGAGCAACCCAACGTTCCAGGAATGCTCGTGCGACGGTTTCGGATGAGCAGTTTGTAATGGGTATAGCTTCTGGCCAATGTGTAAATCTATCTGCACATGCCAAGATATATGTACATCTATTTGAGGGTGGCAAAGTTCCAACTAAATCGACAGGCACGTGGTAGAAACGCTCATCGGGGGCTAAAAAACCCCGTACTGTGGTACGCGTGTGACGGTGAATTTTAGACCGTTGGCATTGTATGCACGCTTTGGCCAATGTGCGAACGTCGCGATTCACATCGCGCCTGACGAAGCGCTCGGTGATCATTTTGACTGTTAAACGTATGCCTGAGTGAGACATGTTGTGCAACGTGTCCAAAATTCGGCGGCGGAAAGCTAGTGCAATAACCGGGCGAGAGATGCCTTATGAAGTGTCACAAATAATCATCCCTTCGGATGAATTCATGGGCACGCTCTCTAGATTAAGAAACTGGACCGACGAAGTTGTTCTATCTCCGGATCGTTGTTCTGTGCAGCTGCGATTGCTGCCAGATCGATTGAGCTGTCTGCTGTGCTCGTTGTAGCATCGATGCGCGAGAGAGCATCGACGACTGGGTTCGTAACACGTGAAGTATGACGAATGTCGGTCGTAAATTGAGCGATATAATCCAGGTGTCGGGTCTCTCTAGGGGAGTACATGTCGGTTGTCGAGCGCAGGGCGTACGTTAAGGGCTTATGGTCTGTGAGAACGATGAAGTCCCTGCCTTCAAGGGCATGTCGAAAATGATGGGTGCCGAGGTATACCACCAACAGCTCCTTTCCGAAAGCACTATACCGCGACTGAGTTGGCTGTAAACGTTTAGAGAAAAAAGCCAATGGGCACCAGTCGTCGCCGGGTTGCTGCTGCAGGACTGCTCCTGCAGCCACGTCTGGTGCATCCACAGTTAGCGCTAAAGGGGCTGACAGGTGATGTGACAACGACGCTATATTGGCGATAGCTGTTTTTAAATTAATGAACGCCTTTTTTGCGGCCGTTGTAAACGAAAATGAGCGAACCTTGCCTCTGAGCAGGTCGGTGAGCGGTTGCATTAAATGTGCACAATTAGGAATTCAACGACGACAAAAATTTACCAGACCATCAAAACGACGAGGTTGCTTAAATGAGGTGGGCTCCAGGTAGTTTACTGTTGCTTGCACTTTGTCGGAGAGAGGTTCGATCCCGCTCGTGGATATACGGTGATCCTGGAAGTTTACGCTGGACATCCCAAACGAGCACTTAGCTAGGTTTATAGTCACTACATGATGCGACAAACGGGCGAATAGTAAACGTAGGTGCGCGCAGTTTTCCTCCTGTGCGGAGCTAGCGATCAAGCTGTCATCTAAGTACGTATAGACACTGTCCAGTCCACGACACACGTCGCCAATAAAACGTTGGAAAGTCTGGGCAGCGTTGCTCAGACCAAACGGCATACGTAAAAATTCGAAAAGTCCGAATGGTGTTATGACCGTTGTCTTCGCGATATCTTCGAGGGCTACCGGAATCTGGTTATACGCACGCACTAGGTTTTTGTAAATTTCTGTGTTCCTAATAAGTTTGCTTTCAAGTATTTAAAATATGCGGAATTGAATACCTATCAGGAGTGGTCGTGTTGTTCAATGCTCGACAGTCGCCACATGGGTGCCAGTCGTTGTCAGTTTCTTTGGGCACCATGTGCAACGCCAAAGCCCATGGACTATTAGACGGATGGATGATGCCAAGTTGAAGCATATGCTCAAATTTGGCTCGAACAATTTTTAACTTATCGGGGGCTAGGCGGCGTGGACGACTTCGAACCGGCGACCCCCGTGTGACAATGTGCGACGTCGGTTGTCACGGCCGGTAGTTCGTTGGAGGGGCGGACCAGTTGAGGGAATTCGGAAAGAAGTTTCCCAAAAGGCCCACCCACTATGTGATTGGCTAGCATTGGGCTTATCACAGCCGTATTCGACGGCTTACCCCGAACATTGAGTCTTGTCGAGGTATCAATCAAGCGCGATCGATGTGCGTCGACCAATAGGTCGAAGTGTCGGAGGAAATCGTTCCCAATAATAGGGAAAGGTATATCACCTACCACTAAAACCCACCGAAAATCGCGTCGAAGACCAAAGTTTAGACAGTCGACTGCCGAAGGTTCTAATGGGCGTACCGTTTGCTGCTCGGAGTTTAGTGTCAGATTCTGGTCGTGCATCCGTTGCCGAATGCGCGACGACACTAACCACCGCTCCTGTATCGATTAGAAAGTGCTTTTTAGAGGTTGAATCCCTTAGAAAGAAGAGACGACTGTTGTTCACCTAGCCTGTGACTGTCGTCGCTAAAACATGCCGGTCTGCTAGTTTAAACGTTTGTTACCACGACGGCTACATAGTGATTGACATTGTTCAGCGTTATCACCATACGTCTCATGGTAACAACAAAGATCGCTAGACTTCAGTTCGGGTGGGGATCGAGCACGCGTCGGAGGAATTTTCGACGGTGACCGAGTACGCCTAATGCTGGCACGAAGATCCGCCAGTTCCCGTCTCTGCTGAGCAATCTCGGCGTTTGGCTTCGCAGAACTGCGTTCGCGACATTCCAGTGCCTTGCGCAGCACTGCTATTTCGGCATCCTTTGTGGTTAACAATCTATCCGCGGGACTGTTGGAGGTAATAACCCGCCCCACTAATGGTGACGGCGTCGTGCCTCGAAAACGTTCATGTACTGCGTCGGCAGAAGCCGTCAGATCACTTAACGGACGTGCGGGTAATACGGACAATAGCCCTTGTGTATACTCAGGCAGTTGATGCATCCACAGTTCTTGTAAGACAGCTTCTGGCAGCTGCGATTTGCCCACTGCCTGTCGCATTTCTCGGAGGAAAACCGATGGCTTCTTGTCCCCCAACTGTAACCGTTGGAACAGTTGTTCCAGACGCATTTTATCAGAGGGCTGTGTTTATTTCAGAATCCTTCGCTTAGCCGACTCATAGCGACCAGTTGCTGAGCCTAGCAAGATATCGCTAACTAGGTTTACCATATCTCGGGGAGGCGTGGTATAAGTTGCGAAAACTTGTCCGCATCGCTTGTTATACGTCGGTAGTTAAACTCTATTTCTAACACGACGAACCACAGCTCTAAATCAATATCTCCGAAAGCAGGAACGGCTAAGGTGATCAGTGATACGGAAGACGAATATTCACACTTAATTCCCATGACGACTGAGTGGATGTGAACGATATAAAACATATATATATATATATTTTATATATATATATTTATATATATATTTTATATATATATATATATATATATATATATATACGTGCAACCTATACGCACTCGAAACGTAATATGAGCGGGGAAAAATACCGAAATGGAATATGCACGATAATATACGACTTACGCGGGCTCACCAATTTGTGGGATCGAGCGAACCGACGACAGTCGGTTGAGAATAAAACAATGAGTAGACAAGGAGTATATTGTTGACTTGCGAAGTCAACGCGACAGTAAACGAGTATAAATACGAAGCGATAACGGAGCGTAGCGACAAGCGTGCACGCAGCGGGGGTAGAACGTTCGAGTGCGCGGGGTACTTATCTATATACCGACGAGTAGAGATATATCTCTACTCATTCAAATAAGTGTTTAAGTACATACAGAAGTAGGGACCAAAGAGTACGAATGGCACTAGTGGCTCCAACATAATTGACAATAACGAATAGGGTCGCTACACCCTTGCCACTGTCCACCAGAAGTGTGACCTAGTTTCCTTTGTTACGTCAGACCTCTCCCCTACCAGTAACATTACGCTGTTGGCAAATAATTCCAGCAACAGGCTAGGTATGCTTAGTAGGGTTCTTGGAAATTTCCCAATCGAAAGATTCTCACACATCTGCAGTACACTGGTAAGGTCACTGCCGGAAGTCAACATTCAGGCATGTGCACCGTATTGGAGGGAAGGTGACACTGCCGTATAGGTTATCCAACGACGGGTCACTAAGAGAGTTTAGGGTATATCCTCCTTGTCGTATGAAGACCGTTTGTCGAAACTGGAAATATTTAGCTAGTCTACAGATGTTCGAGAGGTGACCTTATATTAACATACAAAAGCTTATTTTAGTGCAAGGCGTACTAAGTTGTTTTCCCCACGTACGAGTTTACCAGACGTGAAATATAAAAAGGTCGTTGAGAGCGGAGACCGAATATCTATTGCACGAAGTATACAGGTGGTCTCTTATAGCGCTAGAAATGGCACCGACACGTAAGTTAGCTAGAGAAGCTGGAGGCCGGCCGCCGACGAGAGATTAAACCGGAAGTGTGTGGCACACGTGTGCGTTCGGGTTCGCGCCGCAGTCACATGACATGCAGACAAACAACCGAACAACATGCATCATGCGAACTTTCTTAGTAGCCTAGGTACAGTATGCGACTATGAGTGTCGGAACTATTCTACACATCATACCGCAGACAGGCCAGTGAAATCTCCAGGTCGCTACACTATGACCCCCGAGTCACTCCAACAAAAATCTTTTCATACTCCCTGACACAGTGAGTCTCACGGGCTGGAAGTACAAGATCTGTGTGCCACGTAGTAGCCTTTTATGCAGACGACATAGTTTTGCTGTCCGAGTCTGTTCGACGTGGAACGCACTTCCGGCGACAATTATCAAGGCACCGTCAGTCGATGCATTCAAGAGGCAGGTAGATGACGGGATTATCCCATGGTGACTTGGCAGTCTGACACATATAGCCACATGCACCTTCATTGTTGTCATTTCCTTCCTCCATCGTCTTTCCTCATTTCTTCCCATCTTTTCCGTATCGTGTCCCCTTTCCGTTGTTATGGAACAAAACGATGCAACCACCCTAGGTGATCGACTGCTACTAGCTGCTCCAGCACGTAACACACCTAACATACACCACTTCAGCAGTGATTGGTGCGGACGGACAACAAACAAACCGAGATAGAATCTGTTGTGTTGTTGTACTACCGACTCTTACTGGGATATCTAGAGGCGGGGATACTGTACAAGTGTTATACTTCCAGCTCCGCAAAACCACTGAATCTCTAAGATACTTGTAGGAGGTTAGTCCTGTACAAAGGTATAAACACAAGTAGTTCCAAATACAGTCGTTGAATGGCTCACTATAGGCAATCCCGATCTAAGCTGAGCAGGAGCACCAAAGAGTCGAGACGCGCGCACCAAAAAAATCTGTTATTATCGAATCAATTCCAACAAGTGGTGTTCATTTTGTGCAGAGATAACTGACGTAGACTGTATATAAAAATAAATCGAAACATGAAACTGTGTACACTACCCTGTAGACGCCTTACTGGTATGAACTGCAGGCATAATTATTGATTAAACACTTTGCGGCTCGCGGGGAAATACGGGAATATACAGTGTCCAGATATAATGGAAGATAAGTAATACGAAGCAACTGCTGGTCAGGAGAGCTACGTTGAGAATGTTGTACGGTTAGCGAAATTCCCTAGGGATACCAACACCGCTGCTTTCTCTGCTCGAGGGATGCTGCAATTGTTCAGAACCTTCCGAAATGTTTCGCCAACTGCTTGGAGATTTTTGACAGGCATGATCAAGAGCACTGGAGGAGCCTTTGCACCAAATTTGGTATGAATTCTTGTCCCGACTTCTGTGACGAGGTTGACCGAGAAACTGGATTCGGCACCTACTAGCAAGGGTCGTGCTTCCAACATTTAGTTTGACAGAAGACGTTCTAGCGGCACAAACTACCGGACGACTGTGGCTCGGGTGTAGCCGGATATACCATGGGCCGAACGACGGAAGCAAAACCTCGTTAGGAGGGAATCTGGACCACTGATCAATCTCGCAATGTTATCATCAGAGGTGTCTCTAATTCTCTTAACGACGATCCGGAACACGACAGGAGCCAGTGGCGATTCTTGCCAGCTGCTCTTGAACTTATTGACGTCTAAGTACGACGTATTCGTCGTTCCCCGCTTCTCAAGTCCGAGCCCAAGGCCCTTCAAAACTGCTGTCACCTCGCAAGAGATGATACAGCATACACTGGATCGGTCGCGTCATTGACATTGCTTATTCTCTGATGGGGTCTCGTTTCGCTGCGACTGTTCCAAAGAAGGACGGGATTTACTGAGAGCCAATCACCGCACGCGCACCAGTTATTTTGTGTTACCTATTGAAGATACAATAACTACAAAAAGCATACTACCGCCGTCTGCTGTGTAGTCGGCGACATGCGCCGTCGTTGCTTTGTGAATAAACCACCTCATTCACAACCCCAGGACAATGTTCATTCGTTTACCATTGACTCTGTGGAGTGCATGTGCACAGATGCGCTTAGGTTAGTAAATAAATTACCAGAGCTTAATGACTTTAGTTTTTCCGCTCAGCCCAGGGTTAGTACTATAACCGAATGGTCGTTCAGCTCACTAGATTCCGAGCTCAGCTCGGACGATACGGTTCTTTTCCGCGCTGATAGAACTGAAGATAGAGAAGGAGAGTCGGCCCTCTATGTCCATACTCCCCTTCAGGCCTTCCTCTGTAACAATGCAATGCCTGCCGCTTTTCTGGAAACTGTTTGGTGCTCGATTCGTCTAAATGGTTGCGGTCGTTGGCCAGTAGGAATACTCTATCATCCTCCTGAAAAGTGAATTGCCATTTCCCGGGTTGGAAATTTCACCCATCTTAGGATTTTTTCATATTCCCCTAATAGGTCTCCTCAACTTACCTGAACATAACTTTTCCGTTTTTTCATACACAAACACTGAAACATTGTCTCTTTTTTTCACACAACCGGAGCATTAGGTTTTACGGAGCACTTCTCTAATTTCAATCGGTGTACTGGCCATAAATCGTCGCGGCTAGACCACACTCACTAACGAAGAGTTGATGGTTGATAAACTTACATTCACCGCACCACTCATACTAAGTGATAACCTAGTTGTCTTATTTGACTTCATTTGCAGCACGACTCTGGTCTTCTGAACGGTTAGTAATCGTAGAAACTTTCATAAAACAAATGTAGAGGAACTACTTGACTACTTGAAAATGCAGTTTTCAAGTGGACTGAACGCTCCGTCACTCTGTTGGTAGTCTTTATAAAAAACATACTACCGTTCTTCCCGCAACCGTTGGTGGATCTACAACGAAACAAGTCTGCAAGCCAACTAAGCTCTCGCACACTCAAACATATTCTGAAGAAGCGGTATGTTTGGACGTACTATCAGAAGTTGACCAAAAAATATACGCCGCCATGAGAAATCGGTGTACATCGCTAATCCGATTTGCACCGTTAACTTGAAAGGCGAAAGCTGGGGTTGCTTAACTTTCAGGCCCTACTAGCTCTGATCCCGGAGCTGCTGATTTTCCTCCTGATTTTTACAGCAACACTTTTTTTCGCAATCCCCATCAGTTTTCCAGGTTCGCCTTAACACTGAAATTGATGGCACTTGCACTGTGGATTCTTCCTGCACGGCGGTATTGGCCAAACTCAGTAGCCTTAAGGACAACTTTCATAGTCCTAGCGGTATACCTCCCAAGACATTGTGTGAAGTGGATGAGCAGCTTGCTGATCCACTCGAATTATTGTTTACACAGTATATCACTCAGGTATCAGAACTCAGCATCATGCCCGTTTTCAAGGGTGGTGGGCGTAATTGTCCCAATAATTACAGGCCAGTCACTTTGCTATCGAACATCTCGAAAATTTTATTGACGCTCCTGTATGATTCGTTTCTTGAGTACCTCACCCCTCATGACTTCTCCGATCTTCAGCACGGTTTTTGCAAGGACCGTTATTATTTTATCAACATACTCAGTCCATTGATACTGCAGAGGTCTGGGCAAATTGTGTGACATCTTTTCCAGAGTGCCGAACGAGTTGAAGTTGGCGACGTAGTTCAGTTCAGTGAGCGCAGTGTGACAGCTCTCCATCTTAATAACTAAGGTGGGTAATGCAACTGAACTGTTGGCAGCTGCGTTGAATTCGTTTGGTAGCCTATGCAATAATGACGGAGCAACTTGATGGGTCTCACCAAAAACATCATTCAATATCTTCCGAACTCTCTCGAAACTACTTGTGGGTGGGAGCACGATGCATTCGTTAGTTGTTTTTTTTGGTGCGCCTCTTACAACAGTGTAGAACATAACGTAAGCGTTAGTCATTGTCTACTAGTTTACTCTCCATGTATAGTTCGAACTGCCGCATAAATTTCCAGCACTATGGGATTGGCTTGAAAGTAAGGGAACTCTAGACCCTTAACCAGAGGTTACAAGTTTGATGCCACAGCGTTGTTGACAACGGTCGCTCTCACGTCTTGCGGAGTACATACAGCCGGCCCGGTTGTCGAACTGTGTCCGACATGTGTATGGCGATCGTCGATATAGCTCCTTATTCGTGACACATTGTCGGTCAAAGCGCCATTAGCTTATTCGAACTCGCTGGTTTCCTCTTCTTTCCTGGCTGTTTCAGCTTCTTTTCTAGTTTTTAACAATCCCCGTCCGTGTCTTAGTCCAACTTCTGATAACTCTAACTGTAGTTCCTTTTTTAAGGCGTTTCTCCTCTGACTCATTCAATCGCCTTTGTTAGCGCGGTGTTGATAGTGGACCTGTTACTAATGCCAGCATCAGAATGAACTTCAGGAGTTGCTTGCTTGATTTCATCTTCAATTACAACTGTCGAGACGACGATTGATTTTTTCTTAATTGACATTTGAAACATTGACTCCCTTTTAGCCATTTGAATAAAATAGCTAGAAGACACAAATTACGATATGTATTCATTTTGCACACTCTCGTTAGTCGTAAGCGTGTGACTAGCATGAAAAAAAAAACCAACAAGACTTAAATGAAACGATTAAAAGTACGAATCGTGATTGGTACTCACGGCTAAACCCACGGTCAACAAAGGTCGACAGTCAGTTGTTTTCGTGCACATCGGATTGGCTGTCGACGGCTGCTCAACAAGGCTTCAGTATACTTGGGAATTTGTTAACTGTGAGCGTTCATCAAGACCTTAAACCAAGATGTGATATTGACACTGTGATAAGTACCTTGCAATGGATGAAACGGCGTTTCGTCCTCGCCGAGTGTCACTCATTGATAGGTTAGCCAGTGCAACACTCAGCCAATTTGGGATGTGTTTCTTGGCCCTGATCATAAGTATCCTTTCTGTTCTACCAATGTATGTTTCCGCAACTGCAAGAAAATTGATTGATACAATGACTGGTAGGGACATCCGGATTTGCTTTTTGACCGGGGGTAGAGGTGACCTAGTGATTTGTGAGAGCTGGACAAGCTTTGCTGCATTATACATCCGTTTTAACGCAGTACTAAAAATCTTCCCAAAGGTATTCATCAAACTGTCACCTTTGAAGGGGTGTTTGATGTAAATAGCTTTTTTTAGGAACTTACACGGTTACATTTTTCGCAGAAGTAAATTTACTCCATTTCCGAATGAAATGTTCTTGGAAATTGTTAGCAAGAAGCGTTTCATACAACATTTTGTTCGGTTTGTAATCTATCTTGGGAGCATGTTCTTGACGCTCTGTGAAACAGTACGTACTAGTGGTCTTTTGTATGCAACGGGAGCGAAACTCATGCAGTTCATGTATTGTCCCTTTCATATTGGTTTGCGGTACACTGGACGTTCGATAAATCCGTCCGAACGGCGTCTAACGAGAATGTCCATTATCGAATTGCAATCCTTGGACTCCTGAAATGCTAAGGACTGTGACATAGCATAGTCAAACGGATCGGTCAGCCAACTGAATACCGTCTTGATGAGTCTGCCAGACTTCAATGCAGAACAACTTCAGTTCACGAACCAAATCGAGAGCATGAATCCCTCTCGACGTCCGAAGAAACGTAAAATTGAGTAATATACGTTCTTCCGGCGAGCATTGAGTAACGCATGTGCAACCAACGACGCCAAATAACAGAACCAGATCAAGTCGCTGGAAACATGGTACTGTTTATATAAACAATATGCCCGAGTACAGAAACAAATCTTAGTTTGTTTGCGTTCGCGGGATATAGTACAATGATTGGCCGCAATAGGCCGTCAAAGGTCCAAAATGCACGACAGATGCAAGCACAGACGACTGACAAAATGGGACCGGGTCGGTGTGTGTGAATACCCCGCCTTCGGGCAGACCGGTCGGTTGTTGACAGTTTCATGGCGGCCTGTAAGAAGGTCTTATTCACAAGGATGGAAAGGGTGCGATTGACAGATGGTAACGGGTGTCTGGACAGTTGGGTGGGATTCAGTGACTGAGGGGTGCAGGCTGGGGAGTTAGTACTTTTCAACACGGGTTGTGAGAATAACAATAGTAAGCGCTTAGTTACACATGATCACGAGAGAGGGCGCGACAGGATCAATCGAAGATAATTTTGACCTTCAAAAATGTTCTACAGTTGATAAACCTTATGATGAAGCGTTGCTAGATTCCACCGGGCCCTGAATACGATGATGACCATCGAGAACCTAGACGCGGATTAGATACCGTGGGCACCACTTGGTCGATCACATAAATGAAGTGGAACGAGGTTTTTCTATCGGAGGACTGAAGACTGTTTTCTGTTATCCTTGGTTGTAATGTACTGGCTGTCTGGTCGGTGTAAGTAAAGCTGTGACTAGCCAGTCGCACCGACTTAACAGGTAGTAGAACATTTTGGAGAATAGCCCAGCTGGTCTCAACCTATCCGTATAAACGACGTGGCTCGAGTGGTCATTCTGTGCGTTCCAAACAACCTTTTATCGGATGTGAAAGTGGTCTTAGAGTTTACATTTTTGAAATGTGACAAGGCTTTTGAAACAGCTCTTCCAAGGTTAGTGGAGAGAAGCTGTGGGTAGGACCGACCAAATTTCAAATGGTTTGGGATACTGAGAGTGTACTTCGTAATTTTTGCTCGTCAACAGCCATCTCCTTTTCCAAGAAAGGGGTCTGAAGTCTGAAGTCACATCAGCTTCAGTCTAGTACATATTATGTCCAAATTACCTACTAGTCTTAGTTCGGTTCACGTGCCTCGCAGAAAATCAGTTAAATGAAGATGAGACGGGATTTCGATCCAGTCGAGGGTGCAATGACTACATTCTTATGCTGCGACGGGTCTATGAACATCGACTGCTTCGGACAGTCGTCGGTCATTGTCTTCTAGGACGTATAGAATACTTCAGATGAGACCCAGCTGTGAAAACTTAGGGCTTCAGCTGGATTCGAACCAGCAACAGAAATGACATGCTCAAAACGCGACCGGGGCTCTACCAGTTGAGCTAAGAAGCCAGGCCAGCAGCTCGGAGATTTCACATTTGGACTCGATTGCCCATCCGCCCCACTGTCTCACATGGAATCCAACAAATGATCCAAGCTTAGGCAGGATTTCTCGGATAGTTCACGCTAAAATCCACCAACGCCACTGTTGAGCACAGGATTTCAGCGTGGACTGTTCGAGAAATATTACCGGCGCAGTCAGTCGCCTCTATCATTTGGTGGGTACCATATGAGACAGTGGGACGGTTGGGTAACCTTGCCTAAATGTGAAATTTCCGAGTTGCTGGCCTGGCTTCTTTACTCAGCTGGTAGAGCTCGTGCCGCGTTTTGAGCATGCTGTTTCTGTCGCTAGTTCATATCCAGCTGAAGCCCTGAGTTTTCACAGTTGGGTCACATCTAAAGTCATAAATTTGCCAAACTGCTTATTAGTAATATGGGTCACTTTCGATTCTGCTACTCGCCACATCACCTGGAACTACCTCCTTTGCAAAGAATTTTCAGTTAAAGTTGTGTACTCTAAACAGGGTTAGAGTTTCTAGACGACCGTATTGAATATTAATCACTTCTAGTTGTGTTCGTTAGGAACGTCGGATCTTTCTCCTCCTGGTCAGTTTTGTCATGGTAGACATTCTGGTAGGTGCACTTGAATAATCCAGTGAACTTCGTATTGAGTATCTTCTTAGTGTCAGGTTGACTGGTATGGTGCAGCGGGCGGCAATATCTTGTTCAGTCCTTAGGCGATGACGTGTAGACCACGTCAAACAAAGTAAATAACGGGTTGGTCTGTATAAAATCCGCTTCGCGTTATAAGTGTGTAAATTGCCGCCTTAAGACTGGGGCATTTCCACTCTCACGGTATTGATTGCAAGTAGTCCACCTGGGACTTCAGACAGTTTCACATGTGTGGATCACCATCATCATCGCCATAGACAACAACACATCCATGAGTACCACTCATGCTTAGCTGTCACACAATTATGAGGAAGAAAAAACTAGAAACTCCTGCATAGGAAAAGAGAATAAGAAAAAAGTGGAGGGATAGGAACCTAACTAACAAGAATAACCCCGTCTATATTCGGACACTCAACATCAAGATGCATACACCTTGTAAACAAACAACCGAGCTCTAAGTGAAAGTGAGGCGTCATCAACAGGACAGCTTTCACTGCCACGTGTCATTAAATGCATTCACTTCACAGACAGCTTTGTCAAACAACGACAACACTGGGCTGGATTAGCCGCCATCTAACCAACCGTCTCCAGCCACCGACTCTGAGTCGCGAGGGCCCCAGCTCGGGAGACGAACGCGATCAACAGTGACCAACCCCTTCGTGAATGGTTTCATTTTTCCACACCAGGTCATCACTGTTCACCTCGCACTTTACGCCAGTCGGCCGTAGCGTTGGCACAGTGTGTTTGGTGTGTCAGATAGTTAACCAACGTCCTCAGTACATGACCTAATTCTGTGCAAATGCAAGGATTGAACGAGAGAACTCGTTTGACAATCACTACCAAATATCCGCTTCCTAACCGCTTCGTTGTTTACTCCTTGGTGTTATTCGACACGAGCGATCGAACGCAAACGTCGGTGATCAAGTACCCGAAGACGGTTTGTGTTTTCTACACTGAGCTGTCTAGTTTTGTTTTCGTAAAGTAATATAATCCTCACTGTCGCCTTTAAGCATCAGAGAGATACCCCTCTGTCACCAGAGGTGTCCCAGACTAGCGATCATCACTCTAATCTTAGAGATGTACGCTTCCATTTCATTCCCTAAACGTCCGCCGCCTCTAATGCAGCTTCTTAATTAGACAAACCGGTCGACAATCTCTATGATTTCATTGTCTAACGATAAGTCTATGTAGTCACAGCAATCATGCAGAATCACTTCGCATTTTGAGACTGTAAAGTTTATTCCGGAGCGTTTAGCAGAACGCGAAATGGCCCCTTACGTTGTTTGTGTTGCTTGGAAAGTGTCAAACAACGACATCTTGTTGTCAGCATACTCAAGATCATTCAGTTCAGATGTAGGAGGTCCACGCCGGCATCTTGGACTATGTCGCCGACAGCATGTTCATACTTGGTCGGCACACCCCTGCATTTAAGCGTGGATCAAACGAATTGAACGCATCCTTGTAGTCAAGGAATACAACAGTTGTTGACTGGCGGTACACATCTTCTTTGTGAACAGGCCACGTCAATTGTTCCATACTAAGTGGACTGATTGCGTTAGCAATATGGCAGTTCGCCGGCGCGTATTCCGGAACGCTCGGGATGCGCGATCAATTGGTCAACTACTCACGCTGCATAGCTTGCGATGGTTGAGTCACGTACTCCGTATGTCATCTGATCGTTGAACGTACCGGGCATTATATGCTGAGGCCACCAACAGTTGGGTAAAACCGCGTGGTGGTCAAGCAACAACGTGGTCACGAAATATGAAGGCCCTGGCTGCTCCGTTGAGCAAAGTGTGTAGGTGTCGCCTGCTCGGATGGGGTCCACATGATCACTCAAACCACTGGTTAGAGACACTATCCGAGATGGTAATGTGCCGCAGTCAATGGCGTACCTGTATCCATACCATTTCTAGTTCTTTCGCTTAGTCTCCTACTATTAACTTTTGACTTTCTCAGTGAGGTTTTCTTCTAGGACATTCCACAACATTGTTGAGGTGAGCGGCGGCCCGAGTCACAGTACCTTTTGGTCAGGCTCATGGCTGTTATAATGATGATGATGATGATGATGATGATGATGCTGATGATGATGATGATGATGATGATGATGATGATAACGGTACACATGACGCTGCTGCTGTATTTGAGGAAGAGTAAAAATGTGATATATATCTTTCTGCCCAGAGCGAAACCCTGCTTGTTTTTCCCTGAGGTTTGCCTCCCAAGCCGCAGTGATTCGGTGAAGTATAATGGATGTCAAAACCCTAAAAATGACGGGTCAAACTTATTCCCTTATGGTTTTCGCAACAGCCTCTGATACCTTGCTTGAATATGAAACCTGTTATCTAGTGACCTCAGCACGAAGGGATGGTCTCCGTCGTCTACGCAAGTTGAAACAGCTGAGTCAAGGCCTCGACTAACACCTCTCCACCTTCTTTAAAAAGTACTGGCACTAGATCATCTGGACCAGCAGCTCTAGTACTTTTGAGAGCCGAAGTGCAATTACGAACCTCATTCTTAGTGGGTCGCTGCAAATCTACCGACCAGGGTGCTACATCACAAGTTTATGGTGGCAACACGGTAGAAGCAGGAGGTCAGCTGAATTGACCCTCACCGCTCTAGCTTTCTGGACTCATTGTTAGATGAGTGTGCTATCTGTTTCGCTGATAGCTCCACTGACAGACGGTCGTCTGGGACCAGTGGCATGGATAAGCCTAATGAGTTTGCCGGTGTTCCCTGAGGCAAAAGTGCTCTCCATTTTTTTAACTTTCCTCATTAACAAAGCCTCACGATTAGCCTTTACACTACATTCCGGCTTCCTACGAATATCTCTCTTAGACTTGCTATATGAACTGCCAGGAGGAATATTCCGTCTGGTTTATGACAACTCCAGGGATTTCTGCGAGATCCAATGTCTGTTCAACACATGTGCCCCTGTGCCGCATGCTGCAGCCGCTGTTTCATAAATTTCCTGTGAAATTTGAGTCCATCAGCTATTAGAATGTTCGGGATGAGAGCTACTAAGGCAGCTTTCTAGCTTGGTTTTGTACATGTACTTTACCGATGGTATAGCCAGTTTCTCAACAACCAGTCGTTGCTGTCGGTGGGGTGGTTGCCCTGTGAAAATAAAAGCGAAACGACAAGGTATCAGCGGATGGTCCGAATCCACGTATGTGCTCCAATAAGAACGACAGCCTTGAATGAAGCCGTACCACTCATAAGTAACAGTTATGTGGTCTTTCTGAGACTAGGCTTGATTTGGAGAAGGCGGGCGCCAAGTATAACATTGGCGTAGACGATGCTTAAAACTAATGCTGGCTAAAAATAGCTAATGCCCAGTTCACAGCTGCAACAATTTCCCACTACTGTCCGAACGATATGATGCTATCCCAAACCTGCCACCTAAACAAGACTCGGCCTCAGCAAGGTGGCCGACCTACGCATTCATATCTCCGGACAGAACGATTATATGACAACCATGTGTCGACCGAAGGAGAGCGATCAAGTAGAAAGTGCCCTTGACGCCGGACACAGTGAAAAGATTTCCGAAATTTTTGCGTCTAGAGCTGGCCTCAGTTGATTTTGCCAAGCGGACGACACGAAGTCTACTGAGGCCGTAGTTCTAAGGACCATATCTACTCCCGCCTGACCGATAGCGCCCGCCGTGGAGTCACCCGAAATGTATAACCAATATCGAGTAGATAGTGTGGGTGCTGTTGGCTTCATACATTGATTACTGTCCTGGACTCTAGTCTCCGAGATACAGCAGACATCGACAAGCAACGATTGTAACGTTCGTACAAGAGCAGGCTGCCGATCTGTCTGTTTTAGAGCGTGAACGTTGAAGACACCTATATTAATCCGTATTCTAGGTCTAAGGAACAAACGAGGGAGGTCTGAGGTTGAGTGGTAAGAGATGGGACTTGTCGACACAATGTTACTATGATGATTAGCTATATCTGTTGTGAGAACTGCAGAATAATCACCAGGAATGAGGACGGGAGGGGCCTGGGGGCCTGATAGGACATTGGGAGAGGGGTCAGCATTGGCATATTTTTGGCTGCCTACCCTGTTGTATACGGCAGATAGGGTTACCCGGTTTATACTGCGAGACGCCCGATGCAATATAAAAGTAACAGGATTGTGAGCATTTACGGTTGTCTGTGAGCTGAGATAGCGCCAGAACGCCCAGACCTAGACAAGAAAACGACTAGAGTTCTCAGCCAAAGCCTTTGGCTAAAAAGCCTATACCGCAAGGCAGCGGGTGAGTGGCAGTGTATCGGAATTGGTTATTTTTCCCTGAATAGATGGCAACTTTCTTCCAACACCCAACCTGGAGGACCAGGGGACTGTGGTTTGTCCGACCTCTGTCTGTGTGGTCACCACACTGTCCAGTTTAGCCCAATAGGCCATCGAGATGTGCAAGCCGTCCGATTGCGTCTACATCCAGTCTCGATGTGACGGACATATATGTATCGGACTGTACTGCCGATGAGATATAATCATGGTCAAGAAAGTCCGTGTTATCATCCGTAATATGCGCCATTTTTGGCGACAAAATCATATCAGATTGTCGTGGTGTACTTTCTGTTTTCCTGCATGGTTCAGAAACATGGCCTGTTCGCAATAAAACACCAACAGGCATGCTGTATTTGATCATCGCGTGTGCAGTGAAGCCGTTCGCTAGCACACCTTGTGGAACGTTCGGGGCACACCATCATTTGCTCAATTAATCAGGTTGCATGGTTTGTGATAATTGGGTCTCGTACTTTGCATGCTAGGTGAGCGTTTTCTGTATCGGAAATTATTTACTGAAAGCACTGAAATCACCATTATCATCGTCATTTTAAGCTTTGAGCCACTTCCATGGGTACCATTATTCGGTTGGTGTTGACAACGAAGTTGTCTGCGGAGCACATATGCTTAGCGAAGAAAAAGAACATAAAAGAAATAAACCACTGGAGGTTCATATAGGAGTCAGTACATTGGCGAATACAGGGCGGCCATTTACTGCGACGCTGCCTCATCTGAGGGTTTTTCCAACCACCAATGTGGATGGTCGTGAAATCCTCAACCGGGTAGGTGACATCCACCAAACCTGCTCGGTGAAATGGTCGAAGCTTTCGAAGCCCGTGCCCCTGTCATCGTTCGGCTGCCTTGCGATTCCCGTCAACCATCAGCGACAACACTTGACACTGCACGGTTTGGCAGACGCTACAGTGACGTATAAAGTCTTTGGCCCAACCTACTATCTCGGTGATCGTCCGCGAACTTACACATTTCCGAACTACACGCCGACGGAATTTTGCGTTCCCCACTGTTAGTCTATTTGATACAGGCCGACTGCTGGGGACAACGGTGGTCGAGTATTGGGAGTCTCGATGAATCATCAGCACGAATTCACCAGGTCTCTAAGGCGGAGAGTGGACCTAGACCCACACAAGCATATGTGTATATACGTATATATAATCGACAAATAGACGTCCTTGCGACGACAAACATGACAAAGTTTGGTGAATGGCAGTATTAATGCTTACCCAATCTTGTAACAACACCCTATACTTTGGGAGTATAAAGTGAATACCGTACGCATTAGCTATATCAATTAGCGGATTCAGCATGATCCGCATGTTTTTTGCAGGAGGGCCAAACAAGTCAGCGTCGACGTGTACCCGTTATCAGTCAGCTTACTACTACGTAGAAGCTCCACTCGGAAATCCTCGAAACCTCCGGATATTCCTTTCAGAATATTGCTGAAGGAGGGAATCGAGCACCCTTATCGGAGATCGCCCGACTTGGAGAACATTCAAGATAGTTGCTCGCAAATGGATCTACGACGAATTGAACGAATTGGTATACTTTGTTTGGACTCTTTTGTGATGAAAACCTCCTCCAGAGAACGTGTCGGGTAGCGAGGTCAAAAGCAGCTTTTGTGTCCAAAACCATCACAACTGTTGACTAAGGGAAAGAGTGCTGATGCTCCAGTGTCTGTTGCAAAGTGAATATATGTTCGATACGCCCGTGTCCTGGTTAAAAACCTGCTTGTTCTTATCTTGTTTGAGTCTCTGATGTATTACTATCTATGCTGATGATGATGATGTTTGAATCTTTATCTTGGAAGCATTATTAGACCCCTGAGCATCTTTGTTGCAGTGACTGATATGCGTGGAAAATGGATTCCTTCTTTTTATGGGAGTTTGAACGCCCGCCAGAATTCTCGAACATCCGAGAAGCTGCGCTCGCTCTTGATTGGTCCATCCGGCGACGTAGGTCCAAGGCCACCACAAACCTATAAATACAGTTGCTGTGAACCGCTATTTCGCCTTCGGGTTGAGCAGTAAATAAAGCTCGTTTTGAAGGCCAGCTTTTTCCTTACTTGTTGGGGGTTCTAAGTTGCGAGATTTGCGTTCCGATTTTTGAGCTCTGGTTTTCGTACCGCTCTACAGTATCGTTGCGTCCGTTCGTGATAGAGATACTGCTCGCGGTCTTGCGTTTGCTCTTGTCTTTTCTCTATCAGGTGGGGTCGTAACAGATATATCTCTCGGGCTGTCACCTTTATTGAAAATGGGAATAACTTTTGATAAGCACCACTCATGAGGCCCCTATTCAGTCTCCCGTATGGAGCGGGTGTGTGGTCAGTTCAGACAGCCATTTCACCATCAGCGCTCTTCCACCACTATCTTTGAAGATTGCTGGAAGAAGAAAGTCCGGACCTGGGGCTTTATTACGTTCCAGTATTCTAAGCCACTCCAGTTTTAGACGAAGTGTCGTCTGGGATGTCATAACTAACCGCATAATCTCCATCATCCACTGCTTAATAAGCTGGCTCAGGCCAGTTGAACCGTTCTGCAAAGTGATCAAACCATCTGTCAGTTCACCGCTGTTCCAACTGTAAATTTGTGAGCCATCTTTCCTCTCCCCTACGTTGGTGAGGGCTAGCGCAACAACGAAACAGGGAGGGCAGCACCCGGTTACTCTCGGATAAAACTGTCTTTGCTACCTCTTTGATTTGCTCGGAGAAGTAAGTCTCACACGGACTCTTCGTGTGTTTGCTTTTCAGTTCACGGTGGCCCTTGTCGTATTTGGTGTCAGTGGGGTCAGCCGACGTTTTTCCCTAAAGTTTGGTGAATCAGCAGAAACTCCACTACTGTCGTTTCCTTTGGAATAAGCCGCTTCATAAGGAATTCGCAAAGCTGTTGAGTTTAGGTCTCTCCACTGTTGTGACCTGGACAATTCAAATGTCAAAGCTGTGTAATAGGCATTCCGTGTATCTCGGTCGCTTAATTTCCAACTGAGCACCTCACATTTTTGAACAGATGATTTCTGAGTAAACAATAAAACAAAATGGGCAAGAGCAACGGCGTGGTCTGAGTCAACGTGGTTACTCAAAAATGTACGACAATTTTTAATGAAGTGACGCTACCAAAAGCCAACCACGATATGATCGAATTGCGTCCGTCGTTAAATTGCACAGAATGGTCTCCGCCTGACTCATTGCCGTCATTTGTGCTGAAATACTCTACTCGATCTATAGGGTTCGTGGGATACTCATACTTGTATCAGTTGATCGCCATTGTAAATGCGGAACGTCCCACCCAGCCGCTTTTCATCTTGAATAAATAGACCTACAAGCACAACAATGTCCGAGGGTTTAATTCTTCTCAGAAGATCAAATAGTGCATCGTAGAAGGTATTCTTGACAACATCTGATCTGTCGTCTGTTGGAGCACATGCAGATATGATAAATAAACGGCGTTCTTTTGGTCTGTGTAGACAGATCGACTGAAGTGCCATGTCTGGTGACACATTGATGGCCATTCATTGGGATCCAGTCGAACAGGCTGCCTTAGAGCTCAGTGAACTCTCCACTCCAGCTTGTCCGCGATATTCTGATTCATCGTCACCAGAAACTCTGAGAGGTAACCTCTGGCCCACAGCATTATTTAAAGTTGAGGGACAGTACTGGGATCGTAAAGGCGCATTTTGCAGAAGTGGCTGGAGAAGGTGCTCACCAGAGCAGCCTGCTGACCTATTTGTCGGAGAGTCCGGACTTTGGATGCATCGATGTTTGCCGGTTTTCTTGGTCTGAAGGTGGGGTAGTTAACAATGGAGTAGGAAGAAGGCGAGAATGGTCAAATTGTTTCTTCCTGGTCGTTTATGCCATGGAGGGTGTCACCTTAGGGGCCCCATCTTGAGTCTGGGACCCAGAAGTCCGACCTGCAGAACAGCAGGGGATAGAGTTTTCATGAGGACCCAAACCGGAGATTCTGACTTAAAAACTAACTTATTTGGTAATGTGAGTCTTCCCTATGTCAAAGGCGCAGTTAGTGTGACAATGCTGCGTCATTGTGGTAACTGTTGCCCGCAGTAGGTGTATTTGTTGTAAAATCTTCCGTCGTCAGATTGTTGTAAACCCTTCTAAATGGTACGCTGGTTTGTCTTAGCTTTGTAATTCGCTTGGAAAAATTCGGATCCTCGTCTCCGTAATATCAGCGTCCCCAAAATCTCGGTCCCGAATGGTATCGCGATTGTCCCGTATTCACTCCCAAGGTAAGCCAAAAAGACGCGTTCAAATATAGAGCTTTGTTCCGCCCCAAAACGTGTACGACAAAGACGACAAATACAAAGTACTTATATGATGCGTGGTGGCCAAACGGAGAAGGACAGTTGACGAAAAAAAATAGTCAAGGTCACTGATAGGCATAGCGGAGCAAAAAGTCAGATGGGTAAAAACTAGCCAAGGTCACCACTCGGCCACTCCGAGCAGGTCCGCTAACTAGGACAAAGTCAATCGTTTTTTTCTTTTTCACGGCGGAGGCGCCTTGGGAAGGTAACAGTGTGGGCGCCCTAACAGTATTCGACCCTACAACGGGCTTTTGACTGATGCCGAGAGTTTTTCGATTGTACTGGATAATACACCGACGGTCACAGTCAACTGTTTTACGATCGGACTGTTCTCTGTTTAAGGGTATCTCTTCTAACCCTTTTCCTCCTTAGCTGGAATTATAAGAATAGTTCTGTTGCTTGCCCATTGGATCATCTTTCGCTATGTAAACACTTCTGCGCAATCAATGATGCGACGTAAAACCCCATGAATGCATCTGCTTTTCATCTGATTACTCCCCTTTCGCCTATCTGACAAGATTGTACTTGGTAAGAACGAAGTCCCAGTCTGCATAGCCCTCCAGTTTGATGCATTGCACAATCCCGACTACCACGTCTAGGTAACAAAGTAGATAGAACGGCCGACGGAATTTGAAGGTATAGTACCGAGCTAGAATTTTGAAGCCGTGTTTCGGGGAGACAACATATACCGATGGCAAGGTTAAATAACATACATGCAAGAGCTGCCCGTTGACCTGTGTGCATGACTGTTCGATCATGGAGGGTGATAATCTTAAATGGTGTCCCAAGGGGCAGATATTTTTTTTTTTCTCGATCAAGCAAAGTATAATGGTGTTTGACACTATCCTTCTGGCTAAGATTTCCATGACCAGCAACGAATAAAGCAATTCTGCGGTGTGCTTCCGATAACAACGGTGTGAGGTCACCAAATAAAGTCATTTAACGGGGAATGAGAAAATGTAACAGGTTTAGTGCAGTAGACTATGGCTTGAAACCAAAGCAGGCCACCAACATCTTGACCACAGAGTTATGGTAAAAACACGACAAATGTCATACTCAGTATAGGTTCATAGTTGTGGAACGAGATACTTCCTGGGTGCTCAGATCGACGAAAGGTTGTTAACTTGAGAGGTCCCACCCACATCCTTTGATTTAAAAGTAACCTAGCTCACAAGATAGCGAGACAAAGTACGGAGTTCGCAACCAGTAGTTTGGTTTATACGCCTTTCAGATGGAGTCCATCCATCCAGGATGCCTAATGTTCCCTGTTTTAGTTTGCGATAGTAACAGCACAGCAGCTAGAGGATTTGTACAGGAAGCTGGATCTGTTGCAGTAAGTCCGCCCAACCAAGGAGTTCAGGACAGTCCAGACTGTTGCGACGCCTGTTTGTTTCCCAGCCGGATGACCACATTGCGTTTTATGCTTTCAACTTATTCGACACACTTTTTATGCTCGTTGGAGCCGGTGGTCACGGTGTTTCCTATGCCCTCCCTAGAATTTGTTCATTAGTGACGGAGACCTACTATGTCCGTACGCCACGGGGACAGTATACCAGGCGAACAGTACATCTTTCGGATGCCCGCATGCTCCCGTTCGGGCAACTGAAACCCTTTTATGGTTGGATAGTATGTACCATGTCGTAATATCGTCAGAAATTGTAGCACTTTATAGCAGACCGGGTTGCCAACAGTGAATCCATTACACTTTGGCAATACTGCCGCTGATTGACCGCGAGTGATTATTTGCTGGGGAAATCCCATTCATCTCGCCGTTTCCAAACCTGCACCCTAGGTTTGCCTCCGGTGCATTGGGCCGTCTTACTTGTTTTCCTTGGTGCTGGATAATCACGAACCGACCGTAGTCTTTCTGGGTCTGGTCTGATTAACGGGTGCGAAATTTTGTTCTCTAATCACCTTATATTTTTGAGCTGCGGACGCTTATTTTCATTGAATTCTTGGATATACATTTTGGCAACTTTGAAGATCCTTACCAGGTTTGTGTCATGATCTTCAACGTTTACATCGCACCTAATTATATTACATACGTAAGCAAATGTGACATGCAATCCTTCGTCATTAATAAATTTTTAGATCATTCTTTAGAAACAAGCAAGTGATATCCGGGAAAATTGGCAAAGGTTTCTCCAAACGTCTTGGGTAGTGTTGTGTCTCCTCTTCCTTAATAAGCAACCGTTGATGGGTCTTCTGCGACTTCAGAGCGTTAAGAATAGTATAGGGATGTTTTCTTGGCCTTCTGCTCAATCTTTGGTAGCGTGTATGCGTTGAATTGATCATACCGATTACTCGTCTGACTGTTTTTATCTCCGTGCTCTTTTTGTACCGTATGGACGTACTTACTTGTATACTCACTGAGAAAGTAGTGGTTCGCCACCGCATTCTCTCACGAGTGTGTCGATTTATGTTCGAATATACTCTTCGTCGAATGTCCAGCGAAGTCGTGGTGTGGCTGTTATCGGTTCAAGATCAGGTGCTAAATTTCCTACTCTAATGGGAAGTTCGACGTATGCCGCAAATAGTTCACGTATGCAAAACGACGGTTTCTCGCATTTAAAAAGAATTTCAACTTTTTTCGTGATGTTTGGGGAAATTGTGATCAGAACTTAAGCGCCATATACACCTTGATTCTAAAGTAATAGCAATTCCTGTACCGTGTACTAACGGATCAATGATGTCTGTGGTTGGTTAATTGGGTGGTTGGGGCTAGAAAAAATATTGATATGTTTGACCTCCACTGTTTGTCCTGAGTCCCAAACATTGAATGGCACAACCGAGTGACTAATGAGTGGTCAGGAGACGATTAGTCTTGGTGACAATAAAAACTTACCCCACCCTTACCCTAAACGTTCACGTATTTCGATGGTTAGATCTGGTCTGCCGATCCTGTTGGAGCACGTGCTCAGATTTGGACAATCTGCTAGCACGCTGATGCTCTGTTATTAGTTTTATGGGTCGACGATACTACCAGCTACAACAGCTAGGTGCCAGTTAGGCCGGTTATGAAGCAGATTTACCAGACTACCCCAAAACATAGGCTTCATATTCCGAACCTTGTACACCCAAGTTGCCGCCGAACCTGAACCTCGGAAACCATTCAACCAATGGAGACTGTGGCATGCAGCAGGGCATAACAAAGTCGGGAGCTGAAGACCTTACGACAGATGTGAACTAATTGGGTTTAATGGCATGAGTGTTGTCCTTGTTTGGTGTTTTCTTCTATGGATTAACTTCCGTTAATGCAACTGAACAGTGAAACTCTGTGTTCTGTTATTCGCCTATTTCAAGATCAAGTGTTTGCTAGTGCTACGCCAACCTCGGACAGATATCTTTACATCGTGGTCTCAGTTGCTATTACAAAGTTACACTGCGACCTCTGTGGCTTTGGAAGACAGTCGTTGCGTACGAATGTCTCTAAGGGTCACTTCGCTTAGGGATATTGTTGTGTAGTATCATTTGCATCCTGCGAGATTATCAGTACAACTTTGTGAATCTGCCTCGATTTATCTTCAAATGTAAGCATATCATACGTGAGGAAGTATCTGATTTTGCTGTACTAGCTGTCTACCTTATATTTCAAGTAATGATGCAGCTTCTCAAATGCTGTAAATATGCGGCTCTTTCGCTGATGAAATAATAGTCCGATCAGTTAACAATTCCGGAAACCGACGTGAGAACATGGAGCTGCTGTCTTAGTCGTGTTGGAAGCTGTGAATTAACATGATTCATTGAGACCTTTGGAGATTCTTGTGGCCACAGTTCACTTACGATTGGGCGCAGTGGTTTATTTCGTAGGTTTAATTATACTAACGTAATCTTAGCGATCGACTGTAAGTTATTAACTTCAACATGGTGTTTCTTTGTATACACTTGCACATCCAGCGTTTTTGTATTGGTCTGCTTCTTCACTGTTTTTGTTTTATTAACCCTTTATGTCCTTGTTTTCATTTGAAAGGCACTTTTTATCGTTGAAGAGAGACATATCGGTTGATTATCGAAGTTTGACTCGGTTACCCTAGATGTCCGGTGAACACAATCCGTAAGTGTCTTTGGAAAGTGTTTTTTTTTTCATTCTCCGCACTTGCATGCCTTCATACTCAACTGTGAACTGCCGAAAACATGTAAACCATATTGGACAGGTTGAGCGACCGAACTGGTTTGTATGGAATGCGCTTCGCACCTTCAAAGTGCAAAGTGTTGCTTCAATACTGGGACATTCCCACTCCTACTTTCTTTATTGCAGGTAACTCGCTTGAGACTTTGAACAGTTTCACATACTTGGGTAGCACTGTCTCGTCAGGTTGTAATATTGCTTATGAGATATCAGCGAGGATTGCAAAGGCACGAGTTGCCTTTGCCAAACTGCGTCATCTGTGACGTCGAAAAGACGTCCGGTTGTCGCTGAAAGGAAGGGTATATAATGCTTGTGTGCGCTCCATTTTACTTTTTGGTTCGGAAACGTGGCCTGTTCACAAAGATATCAACAGACTTGCTGTGTTCGACCATCGTTGTCTCTGCCAGTTGGCCCATATTAAGTGGACTGATCGCGTGAGCAATATGGTAGTTCGCCGGCGCGTATTCCGGAACGCTCGGGATGCGCGATCAATTGGTCAACTACTCACGATGCATAGCTTACGATGGTTGGGTCACGTACTGCGTATGTCATCTGATCGTTTAACGTACCGGGCATTATATACTGAGGCCACCAACAGTTGGGTAAAACCGCGTGGTGGTCACGAAATATGAAGGCTCTGACTGCTCCGTTGAGCAAAGTGTGTAGGTGTCGCCTGCTCGGATGGGGTCCTCATGATCACTCAAACCACTGGTTAGAGACACTATCCGAGGTGGTAATGTGTCGTAGTCAATGGCGTACCTTTATTCATACCATTTCTAGTTCTTTCGTTTAGTCTCCTACTATTAACTTTTGACTTTTTTAGTGAGTTTTTTGAAACACTGCGTTCCCTTGATCCAGTTCACCAGTAACGATAGAAGACATACGTCGCGAGATGTTAACATTTCGTTTACTCTCTTCAGTCACGAACGTAAAACATTGGAATATATAGGACATGCGGATGGCAACAACAATGGAAACAATCAACGATTGGGTTTACACAAAAGAGGGACTGCTATCAGTTCCAGGGCAGGCAAACTGTGAGGTTTTCTTCTAAGATATTCCACGTCATTGTTGAGGTGAGCGGCGGCCCGAGTCACAGTACCTTTTGGTCAGGCTCATGGCTGTTATAATGATGATGATGATGATGACAGTGGTAAGTTAATGTGACTCAGTGTATCAACTTTGACGGTAAGGTTCAAAACTATTTAAAAAAAATCCGAAAACAAGGTTGAAGAATCGCTTATTGTTTTAATGCAAGCATGTTTGACATCTGCATCTAAGTCAACTTGTCGCAGGCATTCACATCAAGGGACGTTTGCGCACGTGTCACTCCATGTGGCTTGCGCTACATCAAGTATGATTCCACCCTTGCTGTTTGTATCCGTTTCAGACCCAAAGGAATAAAACCAGGAGACAAATTGGGAGCCTTTAGAGTCCAGCTGATCCGGAGTGGTCAGCCAAATGATATAATTTAATATAAAGGAAGATTCCTAGTGTTTTGAGTCATAGGTGATTGACTTCCGGTTGGTAAGATTTGGCATGTATCGCTTGTATTGTGCTAAAATAGTGGATCAGGATAAAGCAGAACACGTGATTTGAATCAAGTAGTGAGCACAAGTACAAGCCAAGATAGTACTGTCATCTATATCCCGGTTGAATGTCAGCTTATTTCCAGTATTAACACTGATAGTGGACTTGGAGATTACCTTCGAGATGAGCTATATCTAACCACACACTCACTCATGGAAAAGTTGGAATTCAATTTGTTTCCAGATTCCTGACGGTAAAGAGAACGCTTAATCAAAAGACCGGGGTTCGTACTGAAATAGGTGCTTACTTGCAGCCATCGGGTATGGCAACTGCGAGTTAACTGACGATTTACCAGTGTGAACTGTTCAGCACATTTTCATCAGAACTGTTCACAGCTCCACACAACCACATCACTGTCATAAAAAGTGTCATGTTGTCAGTTACACGAGTGTTACCAGTCATACATTTAAACGATGACCAAACGTCCAACAAGTTGCGAACTGTGTCTGATCACTCCCATTCCATAACCGTAGTCAAAGAAGGGGTGAGCATAATCTATCGGGAAACATTTGTTCACCATTGATCATGCGGCCTATCATAATACGACGTTCAATACTAAAAATCGTTCGAATCTCATTTATTAGATTTCAGTTGCCAGCTCTGTATTGTCGAAACTACCGATAACACCTTCACAGTTATACTGATTTCGAGTTCTGTTCTTTTGTCTTGTTAATTGCTACTGTTTTGTTCAGCGTTTTGCGTTACCAAAACCGTTAACTTGTCAACCGACGGTAACCACATCGTAAAGGCACTCCTTTAGCCTACAAAATGCGTGGCCGAAGCAGCGTGAATCGTGCATTATTATTACGTCGAGTATCGATCGTAAAGTGTGAATTTCTTAAACACACACGAACATGATGAAGCTCCACCAACATCCTCAACCACCACATCATCATCATCACCGTAATAGACAGCAACGCATCAGTGGTTACAACCGGTGCTTAACTACCACACAACCATGAAGAACACAGCAAACCCAGTACAGGAAGAGAAAAGAAGAAAGAAGTGAAGAAGAAAGGACCTAACTACTAAAAATAACTATGTCTATGTTCAAACATCCAACATCAAGGTGCATAAACCTTGCAAACAAACAATCGAGCTGTAAGTGAGAGTTAAATGTTGTCAACAGGACAGATTCCTTACGGTTTTCTCTGCTACGCGTCATTAAATGCATTCACTTCACAGACAACTTAACCAAACAACAACAACATTCATGCCGCTGACCTCGATTGGCCGCCATCTGACCAAACGTCTCCAGTCACCGAATCTGTGAGTTGCGAAGTCCCCAGTCAGCGAGAGAAATCTGACATATAGTGACCAATCTTTTTGTGAACAGTTTCATTTGTCCACGCCAGGTCATTTTCTGTCCACCTCGCACCTTATGTCAGTCGGCCGCAACGTGGCAAACAGTGTTCGGTGTGACAGACGACTAACTGATGTCCTTAGTACATGGCCTAGCCATCTAAGTCTGTGCAAATGTAAGGATTGAACAAAAGATTTCGTGTTTTTGTGACCGCAAAAGACTGCGAAACGGTTTATTACATGAAAAACCGTGTAGGCTATGCTAAAACATAGGACCACGAACGCCTACGCTCACTTGCTCGGCTGACGTATATTCACACATATTGGGAAGCAGTATTTTATCGTTCGCCCTGGTGGCACGTCCCCCACAGTGTGTACACTATTCCCATAATCGGTTCTGGTTCATCGTTTTCCTGGCGTTGATACTTGCGCTCTAGTTCCCAAAGGTGTGCACTGTACTACTGACAAACGAAGCTGCCTGTCATACAACAATACGACAATCATTACCGCTTCCTAACCGCTTCGTTGCTTACTTGCTGGTGCCACCTGATACGGGCGATGGAACGCAACCATCGGTGGTCAAGTACCCGAAGACGATTCATGTCTTCCGCCCTGAGCGGCCAAGTTTCGCTACCGTAAAGTAAAGTAGCTCTCACAGTTGCCTTATATACGTGATTCTTAAGCCTCAGAGGAATGCATTTCTGTTGCCAGAGAAGTTCTGGATTAGCGAATGTCGCCTTAGCCTCAGAGATGCGCGCCTCCATTCCATTCTGTATACCTCTCTCGCCATTGATGCAGCTTCCCAATTAGACAAACTGGTCAACAGCCTCCATGATTTTATTATCCAACATTAGATCTACGTAGTCACAGCAATCTTACAGAATCACTTCGCATTTTGAGGCTGCAGACCGCATCTTATTAGCGTTTTGAAAACTATTAGTGGTGGTTGATTTTTTGTTGTTGATGTTTTCTCGAATGTGTCAGCTTGTGTTCAGACATGCTTACGGATACGTTTCTGGTAGGCGACGTGATGACAAACATATTGGCCATACCTAACAGAGAATCATGGACCATTCCGGTAAAATTGTTCATTTTCACTACATTAGCCATTCCGACCTCACTCTGTACCACATATAGGTTTGTCGCATACGGTGAGTGCGTGCCGTCTCGCTAATAGTGCATACCTGATTGGTAGTTTGTTGTTATGACACACATTTTGTCACTCAGTTTTTCCGCATTCAGGTAAATATTTTCGATGTTTGCTCTTATTGGAGTTCATCATTAATGCACGTCCATGTCCCTGTCCCTATCGTTACTGAGACTCCAGCCATCATGCTTCTGGGGCGACCGTGGTAACCATTGTTATTAGCCGTGTTAACCTATATTTTAACAAATGTTACTTAACTTCCAACGTTGGTAAACTTAGTGAAGTGGAATAGGCTGGTTGATAGGTGAGTGTCAGTTGAAAATCCGGGAATGATCACTGACTGCAATGACGAGGGATAGGACCACCAACCTGACAGTTTGTCAGAGACGTCAGGAGCATTGTCCTCTATCGAAGGTATTGGTCTACTTCACTAAGGTCTGCCTCGTGATGTGTCCATCACAGTCGTTGCGCCGGAACGCTTGGGCTCATTTATTTGTGGATAATATCCAGTGTCGCAATTATAAAATCTTTTTTCCTGTTGATGTTTGAGAATATTAACTGAACACTAAGGTACTCTCGTGCTATCTAGTCGGAATAGAATGTCCAGTGAATGTAAACACTGTCGTTAGTTAGTCGCAACAGAGGGTTACGAAACATAAAACTTGCGATATTGGTTACTTGCTAGAATACTCAGAATGTTGCGTTTCATCCTGTTCGAGGTAAAGATTTATACTGCGTTTTAGTTCTCATCAAAGAAGGTAACTCAGGTCCTCCCAGAGAGACCAGTTGAAGGGCCGCGCTGAATGTGAAGACTGTGCTGAATTTCGAGGGGGAGTCAAAAAGCAATGCCATTTTATTTCTGACAGGTATAATTACCAACACAGGAAGATGTATTATACATCAAAATGAAGCTGGTCCTCTGTGGATCACATCCCTACTTCTCAACGTAGTCACCGTTACGCTCAGTAGCAACGTTCCCCTTTTGAATGAGCGCATGTATCCCTGCTTCGTAAAATTTTGTCTGTTCTTTGAGCCACTTCTTCACTGTGGTTTTCACTTCCTCGTCACTGGAATAATGTTTGCCTCTCAAACCTTCTTTCATGGGGCCGAATAGGTGATAATCTGAAGGCGCTAAATGCGTATGGAGGATGCCGTAAAGTTGTCCACCCGAATGAGGCGATTATCTCCCTTGTCTTGATGCTTGTGTGTGGTCGGTACCCAGCGGGCACACACTTTTGAAAAACCAATTAACTGGACTATGTTGTAAGCACTTCCTTGGCTCACTCCAAGGTTTTCTGCCAAATCATCAAGAGTTATACGCCTGTCTTCTCTGATCAGAGCATCTGCTTTCGCTTTGGTGGCAGGATTGACAGACGCGGATGGACGGCCAGAACGGGGTTTAATGGCTACGCTCATAGTTCCCAACCTTTCATCCTCCAAACGACGAACCCACTTGCATATATTGCTATAGTCTACGGTATTGTCCTCAAACACATTTGTTAATCGTCTGTGAATGTTCATGGGGGTTTCCCCCTCAGCAACAAGGAATTCAATCACTGCTCTTTGTTTTTGACGCAACTCTACGGGGCAGCCATTTTGAATTTTCCTTTTAGTCTAGAAACATGAAAAGTAAGAAACAAACTATTACACAACGTAAATGATATAATTATTTATAACTGGGAAAAAATTCAGGTAATTTTATTGAAAACTTCACCAGAATTAAAGACATTGGCATTACTTTTTGACTCCCAAAGAGAGACCCTTCTGTCGGCCACTGCTACCGGCATCGGCAACTTGTATGTCACACTGGAACGCGTTGTATCGTCCCTACTCTAAACTTTGAACTAAATCTTGTTCGGTCATTTATACCTAGCTGGGAGGATTGTGAGAATTCGGGGCTGAAACCCGTGATTGCTGTTTTTCCACGCACTTCCTTTGCCATCAACCTATCTTTTATCAATCTTGATCAAACTTCTGATTCTGGCACTGACATTTTGTTTACCCTGTATATTTCTTCGTGCATTTGTTGGAGGATATTCATCTATTTGTTAACGACTCACAGCTGGGATGTGAATTAGCTAACAAGCCATAGTGCCTGGACTTCAGGATGCACGACCCCATACGTCCTAATCTGTTCGATAATCTAGTTCTATTGTCCTTATTTACTAGCTAACATGCTTTGTCTATTTCTCTATGCTTGATAGGGATTGCAACTTGAAGATCAAGTAATATTCCTCTTATTGACTTATTGACCTATTGACATAGCGCTCTAGCTAGTTTATTTATGCCTCATTTCATTTCCGTGTTCAAGGCCTAGAGTTGAATTACCTTATTGCTTCTGATTGACCCCAGTGTTGCTCCTGTTCACTCCAGTAACGCTTGTTTTCACAAGAACTGTGGCCACACATGATGAACACTTTCAGACTGCTTAATTTATGGTTCGAACCCTTAGAAATTTGTGTTTCATATCCTTTGACCCTTGCACTAATTTGCTTTGACACATTTGGGTTTAGACGTCAGACTTAGGGTCGACAATGTGACCCTCCAGCTTTGAGGCGTGACAACTATGTAAGTGAAACTGGCTCATTTTTCTATCCATTTCTGTACCCAATGCTACTTTTTAACCCACTCAGACGTGTTTTTTAGTTACTAACCTGGTGTTATCCGATATATCTACCCTTCCAGTGATTCCAAGCCGGCCTGTCCCCCAATATCCAAAGAGGATGGATCGCATTTACCATGTATCAGCGAGCAAATCGGACTATGGGAGGTTAATCCGAATGTTTATCGTGATTTCTTGGATGATTCTGACGTAGCCACTTGCCTCGTACGGTGTTATTCCGTCACCTCACGAATCGTCCGTCGCCGAACTACTGCTCGTGTCGATTCAGAACTCAACTTGTCTCATCGCACCGCTCTGCCATACTATGCATACAATGCGTACAACTTTCTCTACTCCTGTTGGCAGTATCTTCGGGTTACGATTGACAGTTGGTGTCCGCCGTCCGCACCCCTCGTCGCCTATTCAGTAGCACATAACAAAGGTTGTCCATGGCAGGTGGGCTACCTGACTTCGACTTATGCCAATCATCGGGTTATATGCTTAGTGACGATCGAAAATGTCGAAGTCATTGATCTTGTAAACAAGTCCGACCATGTCCTATTATCAAATGAGGGTGCATCCGCTAAAGCAGACCACGTCCTGTTGACAGAACTGATGAGTGAAGACAATTTAAAACCAGCTTCGAAAGTGCAATCATCGTCACTAGTAGCCAAATCTCCAATCCGTCGATCTAGTCGCTGGTTTCTTCGTTACACAGACCCTTGGCCTCAGTGGCGTTATGTGGCCTACAGTCCACTATACAGCTGTGGAGATGATTTATCACGTTTCATCGCGATAGGTTACAGCAACGGTTCAGTCGAAGTTATTGACCTAATAGCAGTTGAAAACCAAAGGCAAAATGAGAAGCAAACCAGCATTTTCATTTCCTCCCCAGTTCTCCTATCGAACTCCGATCCAAGGGCTTCCCTGTGTCCCGTAGTACATATCACCTTCTTGGACAGGAATCACATGTTTGTCTGTCACTTCAGTGGTCACGTAGACTTTTGGTATTTGGATTGGCAGACTATTCGATTTCCTGCCCGCTTGATGACTCGGCTGTATTGTGAAAAGATTATTCCAGAGAATCTGCATCCGTCACCTTTGACTGCTGCGGCCTACGACTATGACTCAAAGACACTGGTGTTGAGTATTCTGACTTCACGTTCATTGCCTTCATCCAACTTACACAAACGTTTAGGTTTATATTGTTTTCGAGTGGAAACTACTGCCCCATACCTGGAACGTGTACCAGCTGCAAAGTGTGCGATAGATCCATTGACTGCTGGCGGTGTTTTGTCTAAGCTGCGATATGGTAAAGGTGTGCTGGTACAATGGCTTACGTCTGCGGTGCGCCACATTCACCATTCTGTACCGTCCGAAATGGATGGTGTATCATTTTTGCACACTCATAAGTCGAAAGATATTTCGATTGTAGCAGCCCTCCAGTGCTCTGGCACTTGTTCCGTGTGGTCTTTGCCTCAATTAAGCCCTCTGTTCATCGTGATCGGTGGTTGTTCCAATCCATCCGTTGAATCCGTTTTATCTCGTGATCCTTCTCAACCATTCCGTTTGACATGGTGGCGGGTGCCTTGTGTACAAGACGGTACTCCATCTCCCGATTCCCCGATCATATCAGATGATTCGGTTCAGTTAGTTGTACTGAGACAGAGTGGAGAGCTGTCTATCCTACATTTCAAAAACTCTGAGGTTGATAAGTTAACACTGGACGAAAGGCAGGTGCATGAATTAAACTTGTCACCTTATGCCTCGTTCGCTTATGTAGACTCTAGTGCGTCAAGCACTCTTTCCGGCTCCGTGTTATTGTTGGATCAAAAAGCAAGTACGGATGTGTTATGGAAGTCGGTACTTTACGGTGAAAAATCAGACACGAAACGTCATATTATCCGTGCCATTCGCTTGGCTGCTACCACACCGTCTGAATTATACAACCATCTCATTCTGAAAGGATGTTACCAGGATGCAATCGAACTGGCAAGTCGACATCATCATGATGTGGAATGGGTGTACCAACAACAATGGCTAGATTTGAGCAGTCGTCCATCGAGTCTCTCAGAGTTTAGAAGTTTGATCGATTCCACGCTGGCTTTGATACGACATCGTCCGGTTTGGGTGCTGAAACAGTGTCTATCCTTTCTGCCTTCGTGTGCAGATTCCACACAATTCACGATAACTGGCCGTATCTTTCTCAATGCAATGCGTAGTCTCTTGGAACATGGCATGACTAGGTTGGTAGATTTGCCGAATGTCTCCTCACAAGAGCCTGTGCGTATCCGATTAGTACGCCGGCTATTCCACTTGGATTGCCTCAGTGAAATTCTTCCCGTGGAAATTCAGTCAGATGCATCAGCCGATTCTGTATCGGATCCGCTGGATCGTCATTACTTTTTGACGGATCTCAGTGAAATGTTAGAAGCGTTCCGTCAGCACTCGATTTTGGACGTTGCATTGGGTTATGCACATGCTCGTCGTTTTTTAGCTGTGAAGATCCTGATCAATCGGTTACCTATAACGCTCGGTCGACATCGATTGGCCATTTTATCTAGTCTTTGTGAAACTATCAATCCCATATTGTATGCTGAGGCACTGCTTGTGGCAGACTTCCCCGTCGCCAATGAACCAAACTTAGTATGTCAACCGGAGCTTGAGTCTGAGGCGGTGGATCGATTGTACTCCTCACTTCTACCGGCATCCTTTTCCAGTACCCAACTGATGATGAGCGAAGACGGATCGACAGATAGCGGTATAATTGCCTATGTTAAGCAGTTGACGTCATGGGTGATCTGCCGATCTCGTCAAATTGAAGCACGCTCTGGGTTGGTTAGTCACGCTGTGAATTTAATTGAAATCGGAGAAGAGGTTTGCCTGCGTTTAGTTTCACATCTAACGTCACCCCATCAACTCGACCAGTGTCTGACTCAAATATCTATACTTCACTTGGAATTCACGCAGTTTGCAAAGGTGAGTTAGGTAGCGATTTTCATTTTCCTTCACCGCTTCGGTTTTCTTCCTTAACATAGCTTTGCGCATTGCAGTTTCCAAACTTATTCAGGATTCTCACAAATGACTTCGTATGAACTTTTACGTGTTGCGACTCATCATGTTTGTTTAATTCCGTTGGAGTTGTGTTCAACATGCTTTCTCTGCAGCCACCGATGATAGAGTTGAGTTCGCAGCCTTGATGAGGATACGCCCCACTGATGCACCCCTTAAGTGTTGGTTTGAAAGTTTTCCTGAGCGATCTCAAGTAAAGTCTCTCAGGACAAGAATACTGGCATGTAAGTTACTATTTATTTGAGGCTAATCACAACTGTTGGTAGGTACTAAGAGATTTGGTTGACCTGTTTTCAACAACATTCCCCTTTGTGTGCAGCTGGGAAACTCGCACAGAGGGTCAGCCGAATTTTTCAAAAAAGCACTATACTCTGGTTTCATTGTTGTCAGGGCTCGTCAGTAGTGCATTTCCTTTCCACGATCGAGGTTTGAACCTCGGTCAGCGCTCTCACTGGCCCCGACTCAAGCGAAAGTCGAATGTGATGCGTGTTCCTCTGATGAGCCGACTGCACACTGTAGATGAATGCAAAAGTTGCAATCAGATGTGTGTGATGTTCAGTCTATTCATCTTTTGGAGTAACATTTTCCCCGTTTTCCTGTTCGAAAAAATCATGTGATTCAATATCCTATCTTAACTTGCTTCCATTAGCCTGAAAAACTCTAGACGGGTCGTAACGAACGTTCACGTAGATGCTCATTTTGTGTGTCGTAAGTGTTTTTCGTTGTTTTTCTCTCTAACATCCTATAAGCTGTAACGTTGTTTGGTTCATTTGTCAGTGTACAAAAGGGTACAAACGGGCACAAGACTTATTCGCATCTCAACTGACGAACTGCAGTTGACTTAGAGCATAACAACTCATTCGTCAGTCATCTTTGCCGTATATCCCGGGAACATTGAAGCGCTTAGATCAGTGCAAATATTAATAGTATCTGCCGGAAATATGCAGTGACTCAATTTGTCCTAAGATCTTAGGTAATTTAAGATTTATGGTAGCCTGAATTGTACGGAAAAAATGACTTGCAAATTAGTTATCGAATTATAACAACAGCCTGCCTACGGATTAACAACAACCACGAAATCAGTCTAATATTTTCGGCGGTTTTCGGCCAGTTAGCACATACTGCTCACGTTACCATGAAATTACTAGGTCTCACCAAAGTGGGTTTGATCTTTTACAGAAGCTGTTCATTACTGTGTCACTACTGTTAAATAAGGCTACTCGCTCCCTGCTCGCGAGTTAAACAGTTAAACCATTCTGCAGATGTTGCTCATGAGTATTGAAGTACTGTCAACCATTTCGTTGATTGTCTTCTCATGAGATCCCACTGTCCTAGTTCACAATAACTTGGTGGAGTTTGTTATATGAACGCGCTTCCTTCATGACCTTGAGTACCTTGGTTCACCCCCTAATCCGAACCAGGTTGTTGCCCGTTACCAGGTCTAAATTGAAGTGGAACTAGGACACTATATTCTCCAGCAAGCTGATCATCTGAAGCAGTTGCTCATTGTATTTTCAGTGGTCCTCAGTAGTACGAACCGGTCGGAAAGGATCCTTTCACGGAGAGAATAATGTCACCAGGTTTCGAAATTTTTACCGCTGAAGCCTACGTAGAGCGAACACCTCCAACAGGTGACATAGAAATACTGTCAAAACTTTTTATACCCATTGTGCACTACTCACGAATCAGACAGAATGACGCCTGCAAGCCAACAAGGACTTGTATACTGTTGCTCTCACGTTAGCACTTCTGACATGTAGTTTTCGAACTGGTATGGTGGCAGCTTCACCTCTTAACATGCATATTCGTGTCATATGCTGACGTGTTCGAGTTAGTGGAAGACACCAACCGTGACAGACAGCTGGAAGTTTCTTTTCTTGTCACTTCAGCATGAGGTACTTATTATCCCAGTACGTTGTAGTGGAAACGAATAGGGATCGAGGAACACTGGGTGAAAATGCTACACTTTTTGACTTTAACAAGGTGTCGTCGGTATGCTCCGGTGTTTAGGAAGTCGAACACTGGACGAGTACACACTTTTTAGGTGACGAGTTATAGTAAGTAGCAACTGGCAACCAGCATGAAGAGTTTTGCTGCTAGTTCCGAATTCGATGCAGCACATCCGATTAATCCTATTAAAGTGGCTGTAAGGGTAATTCGATATTTCATCATCATCATCATCATCATCATCATCATCATTATAGACAACAATACATCAATGATTATCACTGGTGCTTCACAGCCACATAACCACGAGGAAGAAAACGAGTTAACCCCATCTATATTCAAACATTCAACATCAAGGTGCATAAAGCTTGTAAACAAACAACCGAGCTCTAAGTGAAAGTGAGGCGTCATCAGCAGGACAGCTTCTTTACGGCTTTCACTGCCACGCGTCATTAAGTGCACTCATTTCACAGACAACGACAGCATTCACGCCGCTGATCTCGATTAGCCGCCATCTGTTCAAACGTCTCCAGTCACCGACTATGTGAGTCGCGAGGGCCCCAGCTCGGGAGACGAACACGATCAACAGTGACCAACCCCTTCGTGAATAGTTTCATTTGTCTACACCAGGTCATCACTGTTCACCTCGCACTTTACGCCAGTCGGCCGCACCGTTGGCACAGTGTGTTCGGTGTGTCAGACGGTTAACAAACGTCCTCAGTACATGGCCTAATTCTGTGCAAATGCAAGGATTGAACGAGAGAACTCGTTTGACAATCACTACCAAATATCCGCTTCCTAACCGCTTCGTTGTTTACCCCCTGGTGCTATCCGACACGAGCGATCGAACGCAAACGTCGGTGATCAAGTACCCGAAGACGGTTTGTGTTTTCTACACTGAGCTATCTAGTTTTGTTTTCGTAAAGTAATACAATCCTCACTGTCGCCTTTAAGCATCAGAGAGATACCTCTCTGTCACCAGAGGTGCCCCAGACTAGCGAACACCACTCTAGTCTTAGAGATGTACGCTTCCATTTCATTTCCTACACGTCCGCCGCCTCTAATGCAGCTTCCCAATTAGACAAAACTGTCGACAACCTCCATGGTGCTGAAATTGTCAAACGGTTCACTGTAAACCCTAACCTGAGCTGAAGTATGGGAGTATGTCGCCGACAGCATGTTCATAGTTGGTCGGTACACCGATGCGTTTAAACGACTTTAAAGTTGTAGTTCGGTCCACCGATTCAACAACTATTAGGATGTTCGGAGTGAAAGCTACTGAGGTGGCTTTCTAAGCTAGTTTCGTACCCAAGCTTTACCGATGGTATAGCCAGTTTCTCAACAACCAGTCGTTGCTGTCGATGGGGTCGTTGCCCTGCAAAAGTAAGAACGAAACGACTAGGTACCAACGCATGGTCCGCATCCAAGCATGTGCTCCAATAAAAACGACACTCCTGAATGAAGCCGTGCCACCTATAATTGACAGCTGTGTGGTCTATCTGATACCAGGCCTGATTTGGAGAAGGGGGGCGTCAAGTCTATCAGTGACGTACACGATGCCTAAAACTAGTGTTAGCTTAAAATAGCTTCGGCTCAGCGCACAGCTGCAACTAACGCCCGCCATTATCTGATCTATGTGACGCTATCCCAAACCTGTAACCTAAACTGGACTGGGCTTCACCAAGGTGGCCGAAGCGGGTGTTCATATCTCCGGCCAGAACGATTATATCAGATCCATGTGTTAACTGAAGCAGAGCGGTCAGATCGGAGTAAAAAGCGTCGTTGAGGTCAGTATCACTACAGTCATGTAGAGCATAAGCAAACATAATGAAAAGATTTTCGAAAGTTTTGCTTCCAAAGGTGATCTCAGTTGAACCTGCCGAGCGGACCACATAAAGTCTACTCTTAACAGGAATCCAATATATTAATGCGGCTGCAGCTGTTGGTGTTGAGGACCATACCTACTTCAGCCTGACTTGTAACGGCGGCTGTGGAGTCACCCGAAGTGTATAACCGGTATCGGGTATACAATGTGGGTGTTGTTAGTTTCATACGTTGGCTACTGTCCTGGATTATAGTCTCCCAGATACAACAGACATCGACATGCAACGAGTCTAACGTTCGTGCGAGAGCGGCCTGCTCATCTATTTGTTTTAGAGTGCGGACGTCGAAGACAACTATATTACCTCGCATTCTAAGTCTAAGGAAGCGACGAGAGAGGCCTGAGGTTGAGTGGTGAGAGGTTCAACTTACCGGTACAGTGTTACTACGATTAGCCATGTTTGTTGTGGGACTTGCAGAATGATCATCAGAAATGGATGTTCGGAGGAGCCTGACGGCTAGATTTGATAGGACAGTGGGGAGGGGTTAGCAGTAGTATGTTTTCGTCTATCCACCCTGCTGTATGTAGCCGATAAGGCGACCCGGTTTATACTGCGAGACGGCCGATGCAGTATGGAATTACTGGTGTTGTGAGTGTTCATGGTTTTATATAAGCTGAGATACCGCCAGGTTACCCAGACCTAGAGAGGAGAACGATTAAGGTTCTTAACCAAGGCCTTTGGCTAAAAAACCTATACCGCAAGGCAGCGAATGAATGGCGGTGTATGGGAACTGGTGTTTCCCCGAAAAGATGCCAACCTTTTTTCAACCCCCAACCTGAAGGACCAGGAGACGGTGGTTTATCAGACCTCTATCTATTGGCCTGCCTGGTATGAGTGACTCTATCAGTGTGGTCACCACTGTCCACTTTAGCCCAGTAGATCGTCGAGATGGGAAAGTCGTCACACTGCCTAAAGGTCCAGTCTCGTTCTGTTTGTTACCTACGAATGTTTATGTTCAGTCCGCTATCGGAACTCACTCTGGAAGCAGAAACGATTGAAAATGATCTACAAAACTACGGAAGGATCGATTTGTCAATTGAAAAATTCGTGTCCGCAATCTCTCTGACAAGTTTGTGGTCTCCTGAAAATAATCTTTTCCATGGGAGAATAGTTTTCATCGATCCAGTGGATTTCCTCTCTAAAGAGAGACGGCTGTTTTTGGTATCTAAGACCTTATTTTCTCTCCGTGTTTCCGAACAAACTGTGGATATTCCGTTATATCGATAAGTTGTAAGGGGTCGTGGTGGAAATAAGTCAACCGTCACTCATAATGGGTTATGGCTTTCTTATCTCCATAGTCTCTTCAGGCCGCATCTTTATTGTCCACGGCAGTGCTGTCGGGTTGTCTGTGTGCGCCATCGACCAAAATTCTTTGACTTTTAGAAATGTCTTCTGTATTGTGCAATGAACCAATCATTTTTGACAGCAAATCAGCAGTATGCTGAATTTTGTCCGAATGGTCTTCGTGGCAGTGTAAAAAATTGTCAGGCCGCACTATACAGCCATCTTATATCCTGTAATTCTACAGTCACAGTCGTTGAAAATCTCCCTGCCGTACGTCGACTTGGCATTCTTCAGGCGAAGAACTGTAGTACTTTGGAACTGATATTCCTGTGTGGTCGCTCCGCAACAACCGCCACGTCAACTGTGGAGTCGTATATCTTGATGTCTCTTATTGCTTAGCAGCCGACAACGCCCCGTATGTTTTCCCTGCGTTTCAGATCATTGCGGGCCGATTAGCCCAAAATTTCTATCAATGGTTTAAAACACGCTCAATTGGTTCAATGATGACGGTGACTTTGGCCTAATTGAGAAGTCCTGCCCATGGAATTATCGAGTGGATTGAACAGAGCGATTCTGTTTATGCTTTTAAGATGACCGGGCAAGCGGAACACTACTCATACGAGGTTGTGATTGAGCGTTCGGATATGCACTACTGATGGGCCGTGAATTGAGCGAAACTCGGATCCAATGCTTACTTTCGAAATAGGCTAGGTTATAAGCTTATCTGAATGGGCTGCGAGTGGTGTTCAGTTTGAAATGATTCAAACTTATAATCGTTCGAAGAATTAGCCTTGTCTCACCGAAAATTGCACTTCGTTGTTTATTTGAAAAAATGGAAAACAGGACGTGTATCAGCCTCAGAACATAAATGTCAGCGCCTTGATTACCACCTACTAGTACCAGTTCACTCCTTCCAAAATTTGAATATGTCCCCATGTGATTTACGAACGCCTACCATGTGTGCGGTAACTGATGCATACTTCCTGCTTTCAAAAATCATATCAGGGGCAATTGCATGTTTCAAACTTATCCCGACTAATTTTTTTCCATCGTTGCAGCAAATAAAACACGATTGACCGACTCAAGAAACGTGTATTTCAGCCGATAATAAACGACGTTTTGTTTACCGCCAGTGTCGGAAAATGATGTTAGTCATGTTATCTTATCTAATATCCATCGCACAGTTCTTACGGTGATATTAGATTCAAGTGTCGTTCTGAACTTTGAAACGCTTCTTATTGCACTGTAAACTAACCATACTGTTCACAGCTTGTATCGCTATGATAAAACTGTTCATCAATCCCTCGCTACATCTGCACGATGTTGTTTAACCTCCTCAACTAATGCCTAGCAGCGCTTTTAGACATTTTAGCACTTTCTGTTATATTTAGGTGCATCTGTCGAAACACTGAGATCCTTCTTTCCAAATCGTGGTATGCCGTGGACAGATCACAGGCGAAACGAAGTGCTATTCACATTGACCTTAGTTACATGAGAATTACTTTCCTCCCGGATTGCCAGAAATACGCTTCGGTAATTATAGTGTCAGCTAAGTATAGCTCCTTATCCGCTTCTCAAAACGGCTATTGTCAGGCCATCGCATCAGTCTGAAGGCATTGTGCAACCTAGACGAATTGTATATTTTTGTCCTAGCTGTTTTTCATACTTTTGTGTATAATTCGCTTCTTATAAAGACTATTACAGAAAGGTTCGGCCTACAGGTATCCTATAGTATTTAGTCTATTGCGATCATTAATTATTATTTAATTGACAATAAGGAAGATTGCCCTAAAGGTAAAATGACCGCAATATTTTGTCATGAGGTGTTTGTATTGATGACAGCAATATCCACCAGGGCGTGATGCCATGCAACGTAGAACACACTCAAGATCGCTCGTGTTGTTTGATCATGGTGTACGTCCCGATCACTGCTGTGAGTCCACCGGCGTCCTTAGATAAAGAGGCTTTTCCGCGAGGCGGAGGCTCCGTTCATATGTTACGGTGGCCGGTGTAAAGGATTCGTGTATTTGGGAGGGCGGGTTATTCGGATTCCTCGCTGCTGTTGAGGCAAATGACTCCCTCCTGTAGTTGATTTATATGTATTATGTGAAGCAGCATGTAGGGCGCTTTATAAATGACGTGGCTATCAGGCGTTATCCTACTACTCTCTTGTATATGTGATCTGTTATCTCTAGCTTTTTATTCGCCAAGCAAGTCTGATAGGTTTACTGTTAACCTCTACATTAGGACTGTTCTTTGATTTGCAACCTGAAGACACACTAGGTAAGCAGCGAGTTAGTTACGTGATCTCTATCGCTAGACGTTTGTTACGTGTAGTTTAGGTAGTATCAGGCTGATCAGACCTGTACATTCGCGGTAAACGAGGGATTGACACCTCCGGCTTTCGAAGGACGTCACTACTATCAAGCTGTTTGAAGTCCGTTCGTTTAATGCTGCCCGCTATCATACCCACTTGTTTCAGCAGGACATATGTATGAACTCGTCTTGCTCAGGAAGTGAAAACATTAACTGACGAAATATATTTTACAGTCATGCTATTTGTTGCATGCCTCAGTATCAGTCCCGTAGTTGGTATTAGAATAGGCCACTTACATAGGCAGAACGGAGCGGCAGTTACGTCATCG
>LUCH01001090.1:47589-114935 GCA_013368495.1 Paragonimus heterotremus
TTCGCGGAGGTGGTAGCAATTAGCGAGTGGAAGCCACCACTCTGTGTACAGAAAGACTTGTTCGTCAGTACCAAATTGCCCTGGTAATTGATATGTGTGAGTGTGCATGTGTTGGTGTGGTTGTTGATTTTGTTGTTTAGCTTCACAGTGCCCATTGAACTTTGCTATGTAAACACACAGACTGCAGTATGTACCTGATGAGATGCAGCGAAATGCGCTCGATAGATACATTGTGCAAAAAACTGTTTCTGACTTCTCTGTTCAAATTGGAATAGGTGCTACAAAATTGCAAGTTGCTTGCGCCAGAAAGTTTGCTCTTTCGCCTTTCGATACTGTACCCCTCGGATAACTAACATTACCTCTATTGATTCCATTTTCCTCGGTTTATTGATTTTGCCAAACTGTTAAAATGAGGACCCTTTCAGTCAAAAGCTTGTTTTGTTTTTCGTTTTCAGATTGTATATCATAACTTCAAAGAAAGCAGACTTAATCCGGCCCGAACAAACGTGTCAGTTCGTTCGAAGTCCCGTCCAATCGCCCTAGCTCGCTTTCACTTCTCCCACTACATGTCTCTATGCCTAGAAGACCGCATTGATATCATGGTTCAAGTTGGCCTGAGACCAAGCAAGTCTCACACGCACCAGCTGAAATCGGACAGTCAAAGTATTTTGACTGCTTGGTGTCAACTGCTGATCTACTTACTTCATGTTGGCAATAATCAGCGGAATTACAAACACACATTACATCTCATTACCCACAGCCTTTCACGGGCTGCCTTTCATCATGGCTTTGAAATGCACACACAATTGCTGACCTGCTTAGAATCTGGCACATTCCATGACATACTGAGAAACGCTGCACCACCAAATTGGAGCCAGTTGGAATCGTGGGTACAATTGAGTCCGGACCCATCTGCTACGCACCGTTTAGAAGTACTCGGTAAGGATAATTGATGGTTGTTCATTTTTCGCAGCAGTCAAGTAGACATGAAATAACTGGCTGTGAGGTGTACCTCACGCCCGCACATTATACATAGAATTGCTTATCTGTCCTGTTGACTGCTGTTGATTGACAGCAGCTAGGAACTTCATAACAATGTACGATTCTGTGAACACTATTATCATCGAATAAATTTAGAACACGCAAGTAAAGTGCCATATGATGTTCTTTACGGAAACATTTTAACCGCCCTCTCCGATTATGCTAAGCTATCTGTGACGGGTGGACATACACAAATAGGTGTGTCGCTTGTCACGAATAGGATAACGTGCAGGGGCATCACTAATGAACCTGTCAAAATTGTATTAGATCGAGGTGTTTGAATTTTGGACAGGTCGACAAATATAACTAACGACACCTGTTGCAGCATGTACTGAGTCGTATAAATGAACACTGTGTATACATTGTCAGGAGAAAATCGGAAGGGAAGACAATTACTCAACCAGAATAATTGGAATTTCAAATCATTCGGAGAAAATAATGTAATTTCAGGTCTACTAATCTCTGCTACCATCGTATTTCCACGTACCCCATGTACTTCCGCGAAAGCGACGTATGATTACAGGCTGGGCGGCACAACACGGAAAGTATCATTAACGGGGATAACATGCTTTGTTCCTTTCGGTTTGTAGCGTTTGATCATGGTTGTTGTTGTGGAGTGATCATTCTGGGATGTTGTCCGAGACGCCTGTTCCGAGCGGCTGCTGCATTTGTATTCACACCTAGTAGTAAGTTCGTAGATGAAACGATGAGTGTGTGACTACGTCCTCTCCTCGTGCATGGTTTTCATATAACTTATTTGGTGAAGCTCATTTAATCTCCATCTTATGTAACTTCGACAGCACTTTACTCTATGCCTGTCACGTTTGATTGTCTCCTTTCTATGATAGTAATATATCAAGTGTCTGTTAGTCATGAAACGTGCGTTTCACCATGGAAATGTTTGAATACCCTTAGCTATTTTTATTTAAATTTTATTGCCTACAAATTTCACATAAATTAAAACACAACCTGTTGAATCAATTCGAAATTCCCGAGTTTTCCGTATATTTATATCACATGTATTGGCGGAAAGACATGGTCGACATCCAACAATTATGTGAAATGACAGATACTATGTAACCAACATACTCGTTTTCAGTGATTCATCATCAAGCTAAATACATCACATCCACTGAAAACGAGCTCGTTCACTACACCGTATTTGTCATGACTACGCTAGGAATTTTTACGCAACTATGTGAAAGTCATTTTTCGCTTATAGACACAATGAATATCTCAGACTTCAGACCAAACAGTCCGGCTGCCGTGTTAGATCTTGAGAGATATTTATCGAACTGTACTAGCCCTGAATCGGTTGAAAAAGCTATTCAGTGTAATAGCTGGTTGCTAAGATGAATTCATGTCTGGACGCACAATTCTAATCACGGATGTTTCCCCAACATTCAGCACGTTGCGGTTGATTTCGATTCTAGCAGGCGCATGAAGTCATCCGTGTAGTATTAGTATTTCGAATTCACTGCAACCAACTCAGTAGATTCTTAATGTTGTACGTTAGCCGTCAGCAACGCATATGGCACTCGTTAAGCTGTTCGATGAAGGCTGTAAAAAGTTGCTGAGAACAATCATGTTCTTCAGTGTTTTGGTGATAGATTCATCAACGATCAATACCAGACTGAATTGCTTTGCGAATTTCCACATTCAATGATTAAATCCAAAACAAATTAGTTATCATATAGATTGAACATCGCCCACAATTGATCGCAGATGTCGCATTCCCATAGACTTTTCAGTCAGCCCATTTCGAAAAGAAGCACTAGACTCGAGTTTCGCTCTCTTCAGAGCTCGTCAGTAGTGCATATCCTTGCCACTTGTCGGGACTAGAACTCCGGCCACGCCTTCTTGGGGAATGGCGCAGTGGCCAACACTGTTACCTGGCCGGACTTCTAGTCCCGGTAGTGGCCAGAATATACATCACTGACGAGCTCTACTGAGAACGAAACTCGAGTCTAGTGCTTCTTTTCAAAAGAAGTCGACTGGAAAATCGATGAGAATGCGACAGCTGCAATCAATTGTGGGTGATTTTCAATCTATATGAAAATCAAAATTCCCTGCTGCTCATCAGTAAATCAGTGTTCGTGTTCAAACATTGGCATCGATATCGTATTATTTGGCGAATAGATAAGGTGTGGGGTTTGGGGCGTAGTCACGTTTCCCACTGATAATATGATAACAGACCGTTGTGGTAACTTCGGCGTCGCCTCTTTACATATAACCTAATGATTGAAAAGGTTTTTGTGAACGCACCGTTGGCACATGCAATGGAACGCGTGGAGAAACGAGCGGACAATGTACAGTGACACTTGAAGATTACCTGTGAAGTAAAATGACAGGTGTGAAATTCTGATTCCTATAATCAATCGTTTGAGAATGTCGTTTCTGTGCATCAGGAGCTGAAGTGGACCAACCAGGCTTTATGGTAACAAACCAATGTATCATGATCGATATTTGGTTCAAATATTTTAGCTAACTGAATTCGACTGAAAGTGAAAACACTGTTTTACTTCTAGTGAACTCATCAGGCTATACGAATCGCTGAATTTGATTACTAATCATCTCACGCTGGACGACGCAAATTCAAGACGATTTACAAAGAGCCTCCGTCAACTACAGACATTAGTCTAAGTCACAACAGCAAGGACGAACAAAGTTTTTATATTGACTCGTCAGTACCAAATTTACAATAACAGAAACAACTTTTGGTGAACTTGACCCTTCCCTGGACTTAATGATCTATCTTAACCCGCTTATTGATTATCAGCTGTTTGCTATGAAAAAAACCCAGCCCATGTTATTGTAAATTCGGTATCAACGAGTCGATATGAAGTGATTGCATCTACCAGTTTTCGTATTCCAACTGTTTTGTTCGAACTTATGAGGGGAGCTAATTGCTTGAAAAAAAATTTCAACTCGAGGGTTTTGCCAATTTATCACCGTAAATAATACACTGAGACAAACTTGTTGATTGCTGGACCACTAGACCTGCAGCCATCGCTTGGTTGCCTATGCTTATGCACCTGACAGTACGAATAAACGACGTCTATCGTGCTAGTAGACATTACATAATATATTTTCCCCTAAAATATCCGCTTTTGGTGATTAACCACATTTTAACAATGAAGGTTGTTAACAACTATAAAGAATTTCTGTACACTGTACATTTTTGGCGTGTAATCACCGCGAACACAAAATGGCATTCTACAACTGAGAAATGCACTGAAATTTAAGCCGACTGCGAATCATGGATACTAGTCAAATTCTCTGGCCTCAATACACAGGTTGCGGCCGCTCGATCGGTCAAGCTTTATAATGGCTCAGAATATGTGGACAGTTAAAATTCATTAGAGCAGTCAACATCGTGTGGAATCTGACTTCGTAACTGGTAGTCCTTAACTGTTTAGAGTTTCCTGCATATGTTTCAGGAACTTGGTCTCGAACATACCCCTAGTTCTACCAATGCCCACTGGCTGGTACACTTGATGCCAAAGAAAAAATACATCATTGAAAATGACAGTCTAGAGTATCTGTGAGTAGGACTAGATATGTCTTGCGCTGGGGACAGTCTAGTGCGTTCCCAATGAATTAGTTGAATGTTTTCATTCAACAGTTACCTTCTTCAGATAAGCCGCACGCTCAGAACAAGAAAGATTTGCTGGGAATAAACACTATGGAGCTGAACTCCATGCAAACCATAGCAGTAAGTCGCAATCAGCCAGAAATCAGCTTCATTCACATTGTTTAAACACACCACGTTCAAAACATACAAACTTCTTAACGTGTTTTTGAGCTCTGTAAAAGCGAACTGCAGGGCGGCAAGATAGACCGGGATTTAATCCACACCGTTTTACTTGATGGCATTACGTTTTTTCGCGAAAAGCGGTCTGTTAGGGCGTCCATTTCTTTCTATCCGCCTCCGTCCTTAAAAAAAAAACGATTGACTTTGTCCTAATTAACGGACCTCTTCAGAACGCCCGAGAGGTGACCTTGGCTAATTTTCACCCGTCCGACTTTTTATTCCGCTGTGCCCATTAGTGACCCCAACTATTTTTTTCAGTGAACGTCCTTCCCTGTTTATGATTCGGGAATGTTCTTATGCCCATTGCGCACCATATAAGTACTTTGTCTTTGTGGCACATGTTTTGGGGCGGAGCAAAGCTTTTTTGTACGCATCTTTTGGCTTGCCTTGGCAACAAAATCACGGGACAGTTGCGGTACTATTCAAGACCGAGGTTTTCGTGTTAAGTATTTCCGGGAACAGAATCCGAAGTCTGTCAAGCCCTCTGCTATATCGAGAACGAATCAGCGTATCGCGTAGGGGGGTTTACAACACGGCCGAGTTATCAAGATGGCATACAGCATGTGCACCTCATTCGTGCTTAACAGTGACGTAAGTCGTGGTTCATTTCCTTGTAAGTGTTATCTCTAAAACCGGCTGCCAAGTGTATAAAAATGTTGTCTTATAGCTGTGGATTCCCCCATGATTTAAATTATCGGCGTCGGTTAATTGGTGCTTTCAAGTGTGATGGGTCTTGGGGATTTCGCTTGAACATCGTTCCTGTTTATTCACAGCTTTCAAGTCCAGATAGGTTTTTCAAATAGAAGCACTGAACTAGAGTTGTTTTTGTCAGAGCCCATCACTAATGTATATGTTTACCACAGCCTGGATTTGAATTTGAGTCCGCTTTATCGTGGGGCAGACATGTTGACCACCATACTGTTGTCTTCGCGTTGGGCGCGCATGCAGTCGGCCACACTAACTCGTGAGTAATGTTCCCGATGTCCTTTCATTATGGAGAGGAGTTGTGACTGTCCTATTGACTTCAGCTGATGTCCCTAATGTCAGGATTTCTCAACTTAGTTGAAATTACAGAATCTTCTGACTCTTTTACTCGCTGAATTGACAGCTGATAAGTGGTCGCAGATTTAGCTGCCTTGGCCAAATGTGAGTGGAATTCAGTGACCATTTAACGCTTAGATTAAGCTGACAGTGGCGTTAAAATCATCTACAAGAATTCTTTACATTTTGTAATGTTTCGCTTCACACTGATATTGTTTTGGTTGGGTATTGCTCTACTTGCTTCGTTATACTCCCCACCAAATTTACGAGGTTGAAATTCCAAATACACCGCTCCTCCAAAACCATTTTCGTGATGTAAGAAGATAGTTTGAAAAAAATACCTCTAGAATCTTAACGAAACGCTTTCTGGGGATTAGAAGGGGGCAAATCTCCTAGGAGAAAAAACGATTACGTTTTTGTGTTAAACGAAGCCCGGCTTGTTTATATTTTAACCACATTGTACATCATTGATGTACATAAGACCATTTATGAATTATCGTCACACAACCCTTGCGTAATACAATCTGATCTACTCTTAAAACCTAGTTTGAGGTTTGTTCGGCTGGACTGAAAAATTAATACTATTTAACTTATTGTTGCTCTCTGAACCAGGTGGCCAGCATACTCACCCCAATAGATTGAGTATGTTTCTGATAAGATATTTGTTTACAAGTCTGAACCATTTTAAATCGAACCGAAACAACGGTCACCAAATGATCATCGGCGGTCATGATTACTGTTCCTCAGTCAAGGTTTCTTTTACCGGCGCCAATGCCTCCACAACCGCATTGACTCAGGTACAGCCTGCGTTATGCTTCCTCCGAAAGAGGCTCTTCTTTCTGTCGGGTATAAAGTGAAGGTAAATCAAATGAGCAAACACGACGGGTCTTCTCATCGTGGGACTTAAAACAGCGGAAATCAAACGCACATGACATCAAGGTCAAATACAGCCAAAAAGCCCAATTATCCGTTTGTTTTTGAACTCAACTATCATGTTTTTACATGGTTCATCTTAGCCCACTTGAAACATTTAGCAGCATCAAGAAGACGTTTGCAAGCGAAAAATACTGTTGGGATTGAACTGTCCTGATCGTCCCAACGTCTCCACTGAGTGAACTTCTGTGCGCTCCCCGAGCGTTGTTCCCATCGCAACAGGGCATTGTTACTTCTCGTCCTGTTCTTCATCGGATTACGTCAAAAGTCTGTAAATCTACCACACTACTCATTAGTAGCTCAACAGTAGCACTGTTAGAATCAAGCTATTACTGAAAAATCCCAGTGGTCATTTGATGAATATCTTACTACACACTGGGATGGATTGTAAATAAATACAAATGTGAAGTGTATGAGATCTCAGAGCGGCTTCGTAGCTTTGCTGTTGAAGGATTTGTTTCTTAGGAGTATACGGCTGTTGTCGTTGGTTTCGATTGCAGCCGATGCCCGGGTTTTTCGCAACTGAATATCTATTAAAGTAAGTCTGCCACATTGCATATTAGTAATGTTATTTTTGTAATCCGCAACGAGAAGTTAACAGGTTGGACGAGTGCGTTGGCCACAGATCAACTGAAGGACGATGAGTCTGTTTTTGGAAACACTCGCCGGTTATGTTTGAAGAATCCACACTTGAGTGAAGTTTATGTCGTCTACATGAAGTTAGCTGAGGAGCGCTCAGGGCTTGCATTAATTGGATTTTGATTGCGATTGCCCCCTGTTACCCATGAAGTGCGCATTCCCAAGGTTACGTTGAATGCTAGCGACACTCTCCAGGTTGTCTTGTCTGCTGCATTTTTATACCACATGAAAATAACATGCGCCGTGATTATGCTGGATACAGGTTTCAGCTTGCCACCGTAGAACCATTCCTTGAGATGCCCACCTATTCCGTATTTATGCTGTTATCTAAATACAGTCGGTTTAACAGTAACGGTTACAAGAATAAATACGGAAAGGTGAGAAACGTGATGTTGAATTACCATCCGTACGATATGATATACTTGGTTACTGTCGGTCTGTTGCTCTACAATTGATGGGTTCATTAGCTACACAGCCATATTGACATAAGAGCGACTTTTCCCAACGAGTGAGGTGGCGGGTTGAGCGTATATATATATATATATATATATATATATATATATAACTCATGAGTATTGGGGGACTTGGTTGATGTAGGTTGAACACCACTTACAATTGAGCGCAGCTGTCACATTCCCACAGGCTTTTCAGTCAGCCTGTTTTGAAAAGCTCTAGGCTAGAATTTCGCTCCTGTCAAAGTTCATCAGCATGGCATATTCTTGCCACTGCCGGAATTACAAATACGGTCACGATTTTACGAGGCAGTCCTATTAATCATTGCGCCACTGTCCTCATTATATATATATATATATATATAGGTAATGTTAAATGCACTAAATATATGATGTACTTAACATCTCCTGGCTGCTTATAGTTGCCACAACATATGTAACAGAAAACGTAATGGAGTGGAGTAGGATCCTCAGATAGTGTGACGATCAATAAATGAAGTGAGTCGCAATACGAACGCCATTGGCCGCGATCTTTCGTCATATTCATCAACCTTGTCAGTCCAAGGTGCTCATTACTCTTTGGACTTTAATTATGACCTTCCCTCCTGACCTATCATATACAAACAACGTGGCAAGTGGTGAGTTGGCGTAATTAATACGGCGAACTCTGTTGAGGGGCATTGCCATGTACGGCGATCAGCAGGGTTTGACCATCTGCAAAGCACATCAACCATTACCAGTGGAATGTTATCACCACACGCTGCCTCGGAGACACTAGTGGTCACGGACGGGCTAGGTTGGCTAGATTGATTGTTTGCCAACTGCATGCTTTATCTACGATTGAGCCTTTCGCTTCAGTTTTTCAATGTCTTTTGACAACGTGTGTTTTCGTAATCAATATACGAATTTACCGATCGCCACTATTTCTCTTGAACGTGTAACAAAAACAGTGTTTCCGCCTACCGTTTTTATATTGTAGATAAATTACTACTGACCGGATTATTAGAAACCCTTATGCACTATCAATCTCGTTCACACCTCGGAAAGACTCGTGTTGGTTCGCCTCCTAATCGTTCGGAACGAGATCTTCAAGCGGCCTACTTGAAGGAAGTAACTCATATAATTACTCTCATGTCCAGGTGTATTGTGACTCTGGAGGACACTTGTGATCCACAGTCGCATTCTGACGAGGCGGATGCTACATATCTCTCGCAACGTCTACTTATTTTGTCTCAGTGTGCTTCGGCTATGTCGGAACTCGTTCAGTTGGCCACCAGTCTGGAGCAGCAACTTGGCGATACAGTCCGATTAGGTATCACTTCTGTTGGCGAGTTGGTTCGGTGCAGTTCAGATTGTTCCAAGTTTCAACGATTGTTGGCCCATTGGATCGCATTCATTACTTCCTTGGCCCGAAAACAATCAGTTGCGCTGGATACTCATCCCTCAGAGCTGCTCATCAAACCTATAAGGTAAATTTAAATATGTTTTCGTTTGAAATCGGTTCATCTGTAGAGTCGTGGGAAAGAAACAGTTTCAGCTCTCGGATGAACTTAGTTTTGGGAACAGTATTTTAAAGTGTTCAAATTTACTTGGGGGAAAATCAAAGTGGCCGTTGCTCCAGACAACGAACGCATGGTTCATAATCGGCTTAACTGTCACCATGCCATCTCAAGCTAGAGTCGAGTGGAAGCAACATAGTTTCGATTATGAGAGCGTCATAGTCGATATTTGTTTTAACATTTGCTTCTTGCTGTTGTGATTTTATTATTTACATCGCGGCGCGCTTCTGATGTTTTGTACTTTGTATATATTTCCCTTCCCGTGTACTGCCCAAACTACACGATTGAGTAAGCAACGCATACCGAACAGCGACTAGTAAACCACAAGGTAAACCGAATCGGAATTTCCACTTTTTTTTGGAGCTATCAACTCTTTTGCTTGTCCCGATATTATTGTTTGTCTTGATGATATTTTACGATGTCATAGAGTGTCGCTAGTATTGCTCCTTGTATCCATAGAGTGATTTGCAGTAAGTTGATTGCAGTGGAACAAGGAGTGGGAAAAGAAACATCCTTGCGCTATTCTACTGATAGGCTTCCTAACCGAGTCACATCTGCGATCGTCAGTGAACCGCGATGATTGGAACATACTGGGGCGAATGAATCGAGTAGTTTGAATCAGATAATTCGATCTTGGAAAGGGCTTGTAACTAAATCCGAAACAGATTAAACTAAAACCACTTCATGCTGTTTAATATTGTCAATATAACATTAAAAGGACAGGTACAGATAAGTAGTCGAGGAGTTAGGTTTTATAAATTAGACACCACTGCGGACTAGCCCCAGCAAAAGCGTAATTCGAATGTGTTGCTTCTTTTCGAAAAGTTAGTCTGATTACGGAACCTACAGTCTAATGTGAATTAGGATTATTTTGTAGGGGAAAGGTCAATTGCTAAAAATGTCGGTTGATTTCAGTGTAGTGAAGTAGATGATGGAACATCTACCTCCGGGGTGGTGTATACACTCCGTTAATTTCTAACGTTGCTTTTTGTGGTTTGAATAATGGTAATCGGTTTCAACCCCTGGGCTGCCAATCGAAATACACTCAGTCCGCTAATAGGACATAGTGGCTGTTTAGGAATTTTTTTATCATAACTCTGGATTATGGCATGACGTTACCGCTCTGTCATGATTTCCATCACATGACATAACTCTTGATGCCCGCAGTTGCAACAGACTTGTAGGTACTGTCGCGGTTTCAGCACCTGTATTGATGTAAACCTACTTGTTAGATTACTGACACAGATCTCACGGTCGGCTGCGACCGATCAATTGGTGTGGTACAACTCAGCTTTTATGCACGGTTACCACCTCACCACTCAGTTACTCACTTTGGATGTGTGCTTTTTTCTCAATACTTATTGGGTGATTGCAGAGTCACTGTAAGAAATAAGTAATGGGCGGTTTCGGTTAACACACTAGACTGGAGTTTCACTCTTACTAGAGCTCTTCAATAGATGTGTTCAAATGTGAGTGGTGTTCAATCCGAAATAATCTGAACCCCCAAAACCCAAGTCCAACTACATACATTCCCCAGTTGGTTCAATGAAGTCCGGCACTTCAACCTAACTGAGAAGTTGCTGATCGCGGAGTAACTGTGTCTGCAGTCGAGACGATCGAACAATCTGAACACCGTTTACACGAGGTTGTGGTTAAGTCCTTAGATAAGATTAATTGGCCGTGCCTAGTGTGAGCTCACTGATGTTGATAATTCGCTAGTCTTACAAACACGAGTATCGGAATGCAAATTCCGGCTCGGACAAGGATATGCACTATTGATGAACTCTAATAAGAGCGAAACTCGAGTCTAGTGCCTTCTTACAACGTGGGCTGGCCATAAAGCTTATCTGAATGCGGGCAACTGCGGTGACGTTTACCTAGGCAGAACAGACCGATGGCATCTCAGCGTGTGGCCGAACACGTCCCAAACTGATTAAAACAGCGCATGACACAGCAACCGGAAACTGGTGAATCTGTCACTCGAAGTCCCGCATCATCGATTGCCAGACACTTCATGATAACAGGTCACCAGGTGGTTCCACTTAACTCTTTCAAGATATTGTTACGTCATCAGAACCCGAAGCTACTGGCCTTTAGCGAAGCCATGCTGATTAGAACGCACCAGCCGGCGCTATGTGCACAAAAGTGGGTGAAGCAACCTATAGGGTTGCCGTGGTGGTGATGACATAATACGTGGTGTGATTGTATGCGTGTCCATACCCTGTCTATCTCTAATTGTCTGTCATATGTAACTTGCATGTTTTACGTTTCCGACTGATAAGAGTAAACGAAGTGTTAACATATCGCAACATATGTCTTCTTTCTGTGCTGATGAAGTTATTGAAGGGAACCCAGTGTTTCAAGTTTCTCAAACGAAGACCTTTCACAATGTCGCCGAACTCAAAGCTATTTCGGAGACTGTAGAGGTACAGCTCTCGACGACTTTGCTCGAACTAGGCAGCCAACCACTGTGCAGTTGTGTGACAGACGAACCGCACATGTGTTAGATTGGTTTGAGTGATGTAGCCTGCCTGTGAACCTTTGGAAAACAATACAAATGAAGGACAATAGAGCCGGTTGGCTTTAGTGCACCAAACTCAGCTTCTTTTGTTATGTCATCTTTTCCGATTTGTCTCAAGCAGTCAGTAATCTTTCCCTATCGTTACTTGTTCTTTGGACTTTGATTTCACCTAATAAAATCGCTTTCATTTCATCGATATATTCAGACTCATCCATCACAATTATGCTAATAGTTATCCGGTCTTGTGAGTAGAATATCCTCGTGTATTTGCAGCTCTTTCAAGGCTTATAAATGTTTCAAACTAACAGGCGTGTGCTGGATTAGTTCGGTTCTACGGTAACTACAACCATTGTGCAAAAGGCTGTTTCATGAAACATCCCTGTTGACTACTGCGTCATCGACCTCAAATTACTTACAACCGAATTATCGTACCTGAACGCTTAATCACTCTCACTTGTGAATACTGCATAATGAGTGTGATTGTTATGACGCTTCTGACCAATCAAACATTTTAGTTCCTGTTTACTATCTTTTACGATTGTATTGGTCGGTCGATGAGTATAGAAGAGACTCTTGTGGGAAAAAAATCATGGCTCCGGCTGAATTCGAACCAGCGACAGAAACAGCACGCCCCTTGACGGGTTGTGGATAACATGTGATTGTCGTGTTCTGTGTCTGCAAAATCAAACAAAAATGTTGAAAAGTAGCGGCCGTTGTTGATGCTAAAACTGCCAGCTAATTCAGCATAAACGCTAACCTGAACTGAAGTATGCGAATAAAACACCGACACTATGTTCATATTCTTGGTCGGTACACCCTTAAATTTAAGCCACACTAGAAGTGTAGATCGATGCACTGAATCGAACACACCTTTACAGTTAGGGCAAACGACAATTTTTGGCCGGTGGTATTTGTGACTTCACTCCAGAATCCGGTGAAACGTAAAAATTGATCTGAACATCCTCGTTCTGGACGGATTCGTGCTGGATTTTCTTCGTAATGCTTGAATCCCGAGCTGCAGTGGGTTGACGAAATATACTGAATGCTAGAACCCTAATCAGGCATGGGGTCAAATCAATTTCCCTATGGTTTTTGTGAGAGCTTCTGCCCCCTTTCTTGAATATATGAGCTGTGATGAAGTATCCTCAGCCTAGTTGGATAATCTTCGTCGTCCACACAATTTGAAACAAGTCAAGGCTTCTACTCACGCCTCCCGGTCTTCTTTGAAAACTGTCGGCAGTCCCATTATGCCCAGCGCTCTAACCTTCGGGACTTAGTATAGATGAGTGTACCATCTTCCTCGCTAATAGCTTCACTGGCAGACGGATGCTTTAGGTCAGTAGCACGTATAAGCTCGAAAAGTCTGCCTGCGTTCCCTGAATCAAAAGCGCTTTCCATTTTTTTACTTCCTTCATTAGCCAAGCCTCACGATCGGCGATTAGGCTACGCTTCAGCGTCCCACTAGGGATTTCCTTAAAATCCAATATTTTTGTTTAACCCATGAGCCACTGTGCCGCATGCTATACAGTATCTGCTTCATAAATAGCCTGTATGATCTGGCTTCAACAGCTATTAGGATCCTCGGGGTGAGAATTACTGTGGCTGATTTCTAAGTTGGTTTTGTACTTTACCGACGGTATGGGCAATTTCTCAACAGCCAACCGTCGGTGGGATCGTTGCCCAGAAAAAAATAAGAACGAAACAACAACGTGCCAGCTCATGATCTGAATCCAAGTATATGCTCCAATAAAGAATGACTGTTCTGATCGGAGCCCCATCACATAACCAAACAGCTGTATGGTCTATCTGAGACTAGGTCTGATTCGGAGAAGAATGGCACCAAGTATAATAATGGCGCGCATGATGTCAAAACTAGTGCTGGTTAAAAATAACTTGTGCTCAGCGCACAGCTGCGGCAGTCGCCCGCCATTTTTCGGACGATTTGATGCTATCCCAAACCTGCTACCTAAACCAGACCCGGCCTCACCAAGGTGGCCGACCTAGGCGTTCCTATCTCCAGTCAGAATGATTAAACCGGAACCATTTGTTGACTTAAAGAGAACGGTCAGATTCTTGTTGAAAGTTGACAAGATATCAACATCTTTCCAATCAGCTGGAATGTAAGCAGACACGGTAAAAGTTTTGCTTCTGGAGCTTGTCTTAACTGAACCTATCAAACATGCAACACACAGCCTACTGTTAACAGAAATCTTATTTGTCAATGGGGCTGCAGTCGTCATTTTGGAAGTTATACCTACTCCAGCCTGGCCTGCAGTAGCAACCTTGGAGTCACTCGAAGTGTACAACTAGTATCGCGTAGACATTGTGAGAACTGTTAGTTCGATGCGATTACTACTCTCCTGAATTCCGGTTTATGAAACGCAGCAGGCAGCGACATACGACGAGTCTAACGTGTATGCGAGTTCGACCTGACCTATTTGTTTTAGAGTGTGAACATTAAAAGCACCTATATTAATTCGCATTCTAGGTCTAAGCCAAGGACAAGGGAGGCCTGAAGCTAGATGGTAAGAGATGTGCTTTACCGACACAGTGTTACTATGATTAGTTATAGTTGTTGTGGGGCTATTGAAGTAACTTCCAGAAATGGGGTGTCCGGAGGGATTTGAGAGCATTGGCATGTTTTTGGCTGTCCATCCTGCTGTATGTTACAGAGAGTTCGACCTGGTTTATACTACGAGACGGCCGATGCAATATGGAATTAGCAGGATTGTGAGTATTCATGATTGTATATGAGCTGAGATACTACCAGAATGCTCAGACCCAGAGAGTAGAACTATTAGGGTTCTCAACGAAAGCCTTCGACTCAAAAGCCTGTACTACAAGGCAACGAATGGTTGGTAGTGTATCGGAACCAGTACTTTTTCCGAAAATATATACTAACTTTCTTCCAACACCCAACTTGGAGTACCAGGAGACTTTGGTTTATCAGACTTCCACCTGTTGACCTGCCTGTCAATATGTTCGTCACACCATACAGTTTAACCCAGTAGGTCATCGGGATGCGCAGCGTGTCACACAGCGTCAAGCTCCAGTTTCGTCGTGACGAAAATATTGGGTGGCATCTGTCGAAATGCTGAGATCGTCACCCCCTCTAAATCGATTAGCTCACCTTCTTGCGGTATGACGTAAATAGAACTGTGAAACGAAATGGTCACGTGGCAACAAGTCCACACCCCGATGAGTGATTAATCGTCCCGGTGATTGCAGTTCCACGTGATCGACAGCTCAGATCTGTTTCTCAAAACATCTGGGCTTCAGTTTATTTAACCTCAAGGCTACTGCATGAGAGTGCCGTAGCAAACTGCGATAACCAGTTTGTCTGGTTTCGGTAGTTTGTTCATTTTTTTGAAAATCATTCTTTTTATGCAAGATTTGTTCAAACAAATTTCATCTTAGGGTTTTCCAGCCATACGTTTCTGTTAAGAAAAGTGATTTCTATCGACTTGACTGTAAAGAAGTTACTGATGACAGATGAGGCGGCTATATAACTTTGTCATGATTTGTTCATGTGCATGTTTGTTGAGAACCCATCGCCTAACCTAATCATGTTTGATTGTCGTCCGGCGAGAGATAGATGCCAGAAGGACCCAAGCTTTGTCTTAATTCTAAGCTGAAACGTTTTTCCCCATACATTTGTTTGTAATGAACCGGAACTAAATAGGTCATCTGGATTTTTACGCATACACGTTTGAGATTCCTCGATCTTAACTTAATCATCTGTGTGTTTCGTTTTGTTTCCAGGGAATATGTTCGACATCTTCGTGACATTTTGCAAAAGGCGTTTGCAGGGTGCCCTGCTGAACGTTGGTTGTCTACTGGATTACAGTACTCGCTACTCATAGCTGGTGAACAACAACTAGTTGATGTCGCAAAATACCTTCAGTTCGACCCAGTTTCGTCCACGGTTACTGTGAATGAACGACAACTTCAGAACTGGTGTCTTTGTCTTCTTCATGCACTCAGAAATTATGTTAACACATCTGTACCCCAATCATCCGTACTCCCCGGATCGAAATCAAAATCCACAGATCAGTTAGATCCGAATGAACGGATGGCACGTTATTGTCTAAGTTTGTTCCGTTTTTCGTGTTCACGGGATGAATTCAATCAAAACATGAGTCAAGTCTTCGAAGTGGAGGAATGCCTTCTGAACGCATCTGCGTTTTTGTCGTTTGTAGCCAGCTTTGTTCCGAATGCTAGACAAAACTTCCCCACCGTACCTTTTCGTCTTCGTTCCTTGTGGACGCGTTCAGAAAACAACCTCAAACGTCGCCGGTCCTTGTTCTCGGTCGTTCTGCTGTCTATCTTGGAGAGTTTTCGGCATTCTCATAGCAGCCGTCGCAAATTTATCGAATTTCTCAAATCGGACGCATTGTATCGCACCGGCGGTTTCTTCCTTTTGGACGCATTCACCACCGCTGACTGTCTTACACAAACTTGCTTTCGGTATTTGGCCACCAAAAATGATCGTTTACCTCCTGTAGAAGTCTTAGACCGTACGTTGGAATTGTTACTTCAGGCGGCAAACGAACAACACTCATTTGCCTGGCTTGCTTGCGCTTTGTGGTCTTGTCATTTTGTCGAAGACCATAAGTCCAGATTGCCGATCAGTCGTTTGGGCGCTGCTGACAACTGGACTGTTTTGCACGGTCTGTTCCGCATTCCACGCCCTTCATCCACCGATCATAGTAGCACAGGAAGAATAACTGCCTGTAACAGTCCGATTACCGTCGAGCTGTTTCGTGTTTGGCTTTTACGCTTTGCAACTTCACACTGTCCAGCCATCCATACTGCAGACCTCTGTCAAGATCTGGCCACAAGTTGGTATCGTTTAGACTATGTATTGACGACAAACATGTTGGATGATCGTTGGGAACTTCCGCCCATTCTACAGCCCGTATTGCCAAGCTTTCAGTCTCTGATGTACGACCGATTTTCACAGCACTGTTCTGTGAACTTTATCAAAGTTTCTACGAGGTTGTTAAGATACCACGATGGCGTCCCTTATATGTACCTACCTGTGGACTCTTGCGTAGAGGATATTTTGAGTCGCTTACTCGCAACCAAAGATTTGAATCACACCGTCTGTTTGTGCGAGCGAAATTGGTGGTTTTTATTTCTACGTTCATGGATGTCTTCCGACGCTTCTGGCCCTGTTTATCAACGCACGCCCAAAGCTTTGATGTATGGACCTGATGTGGTTTCTTCAGATGTGCGTCTAAGCCTGTGCTACGCGGTCCTAAGGTCAAAAGTTCTGACACTGAATCCTCCCAGTGACTTAGACCCATTTACGTCCTGTCCTTTGACCGAATCGCCTCATAATACGAAAACGGCTGTTTCGAAATTTGAACAACCGACTTTCACTGATAGACTGCAACTCGTTTCGAAGACATTCTTCATTGCTGCGAGTAAACAGAAAACCGCACATCTCTATTCGAATGGTTGTTTCCCTTCTGGCTCAGATTTGTTGACTATTATTGAAGAAGCTATATCTAGTGATCTTCCAGAATCACTAACCACGCAGTTACAAACACTTTGTTGGGATGCCGTGTACAAATGCCTATGCACTCGTGCTATGACCGCCCTGCCGAACATCGACGTCAATCGTTTTAACCAAATGGACTCTTACAAACTTGATACGATTCGACGTTTGGCTCGTACCAACCTATCCTTAGGACTTTGTTTAGCATTGCATGCCCGACTGCTTCTCAGAGATGCGTTGTACTGTCGACTGGCTAGTCTATTTTTGGATGTACCACTTCTGACCGAAGCAAATCAGACGGAAATTCAGCAACTGGCTGACTGGGTGTGCAAATCCTCGGACGCTTGTTCACACTTTGTCAGTTGGTGCGAAACGTTTTTGTACCCATCTATCGAAGACGTGGAAAAAATGGATTTACTGTTCAACCTTCTCTCATCTTCGTTCTCAGAGTCTTATTCTTTTGGGGGCATACCTATCGGTGTGCACAAGCAGCTGCTTGTTCTGATCAAATCAAGTACATCATGTGTCCATTTGTTACAAGATGTTAGCTACGCCAATCTGGTTTCATTACTCCGAACTCCGTTGCACAACGTTTCCGAATTCGGTTCTTTTGCGGACCACCCGCTACTTCCGTTCTTAACTTCCGAGCCAGTGGTGTGCACTCTGTCGAAAGCGGTGAACTTATTCGCCAAATCTACCACTGCAGCGGCACTACGCTCCGGTGATCTGTATGCGATGTATGGCCTGAAAAAATGCACCAATTTTGAATCTTGCGAAGCCTATCGGAAACAGTATGGCTCGCTTTTGTCCTTGTTATCACAAATTGCTCCTGCAGAAGATGCTTCCTCTTACAGACGTCTTCTCGGTTGGGTGAAACAACTGATGTTCAGAACGCATGCCAAAAGTTTGAAAATTGATCAGCGCCGTTGGGTGCTAACGGAGGTTGTCCAGTTCCTGGAACAGTAAGTGGACATGTTCTGTATGTCTTAGGTTGTCATGGCCAATACTCCCCTGTTTACTGCGGATACTGATACCCATTTGTTGCGTAATCATCCCCGGTTTATAAAGAAAGGAGGAGGTGAAAGAGAACTAAATTTACGCAACTTGTCAGCTTAACTTCAAGCCATTGACTCAGTTTTCTTACATCTTGCTAACAAACGGCCGAATTTTTTATGGAAGGATGATGACTTCCTTATCACTTTTTATCGGTTCGCCTCACTGGGTATTTACGTTTTAGCTAATTCAAGTAAGTTCACGTCACTTATCCGAGCCAGTTGTTATTTTTCCCAACGTTGAACGCAATACACACCGCCTGACCTACTGTCATCTCTGTGAATTTTTCCACATCAACTTATATTTTATCCGTCACGCTTCCCAAACTTTGCATTACAGATGTTCACAGTGCTTCGTTTACTTGATTTCGCAGTGGTGTCACCAAAATGGTTAATGCTTAGTCGATTCAATCTCGCTGATACTCATCATGCGATTGGCAGTATAAATGTCCGGGTTAATTCATCACGGTAACTTAAAACAAAGTACGCTAGCGCACATTTCACTACCAGTGGCTTGTGTAGCACCACTTGTGGTACCATACACACTCGTATCTGGTGCATTTAATCCAGAAGGAATGTAACCACTGTGTAAAAGTGGGATTTCAACTACTGTCCTGCACCTAGCCGGATTGCAGACGCGTGTGCACAACTATGCTCGTCCGACCGTTCTAGATTCACTGAAACACCGACACGAAAAATGTACTTTTTTGATGATCAACGTCTGTCTGTTTAGTCGGAAACGTCCCATACCACTAATCTCATCGTTCAGCCTAGATATTCACTTTACTATGCGTGAAGCTCAGGATGTATGGCTTACGAAATAGGCTGTAAATCGTAACTTGATGTTGATTGTTATACTCCTACACTTTCATGAATCATCCCCAGTTACTCAGTGTTGGTTGGCGAGCACGATTCTCGAGCTGAGACGTTCGTATCAACGTTTACAATGAAGATCCATATGTGAGCGTTAACCACATTTGCGGTGGGATGGAAGGTATCAAGGTTTTATGAATCTATTGAGAAAATATTGCTTTGAATAACTCAATGTAGCTGGATTACATCAACCGTCTCCGATACTTAGTTAATGAGGGAACCGGTAGCACTCTGTTTTTTGTCTAGTTTCTTCGTGCCACGATATATAGACAACTACCGCTAAATCGTGCAGCTTAGTTCAACCCACCAGTTCGTCCAACTATTCTCTCTCTCACGTTTTCCACCAGTTCATATGCAGCTGCAGCGACAGTTACAAAGACAGAGTAGACTGACATCTCGGCGAGTTTGAGAACACGTCTCTAAATAGTTGAAACAACCAGTGACACAACGTTCCCGAGCCGGTGAACTCGTTCCTGGAAGTCGGGTTTTAGATCCCTTATAACAACAGGTCACCAGGTTAACCTACTTCGCCCACTCAGAATATTGTTACACAATCAGAACCGAGGACTATTGGTCTTTGACGAAGCTGTGTTGATCAGACCTCTTTAGCCGGTGTTGTGTCCACAGAATTGGTTGAAGCAACCCATCCGATTGTCGTGACGTTGATGAGGTAATATCTGGTGAGAATGTATGCCTGTCCATACCATGCCTCTCGTTATTTTTCTTTCGTATATAACCCGTGTGTTTTGCGTCTGTGGCGAATGACAGTTAGAGAAGTGTCACCAAATCGCAATGTATGTCTTCCTTCTGCTCTGATGCAGCTTATCATGGCATCTTGAATTATCGACGTTTTCAATCGTATAAAGTGCCTTAGACACTTCATTGATAATGTTTATTCTTTAATGTCGGACGACGGGCTGCGTGTTTGAATCCTTGGTACTTTGTAAACAACTTGGTAGCATTTAGCGGGTGCTTCGTCATACGAGAACAGCCAGCGTGTATTATTTTGTTCTGCGACCAAGTAAACAAGCCTTGGGCTATCCCACGTTGCTCTTTCTAATTTAACGACTCTGACCATTCTTTCTCTGTTTTTGCTTCAGGCGTTCTGTCGGCGCGAGTGTTCATGAGGCAAAAAATTCTGATCGTTTGGATACTTTGAAGCGTGTGAGCATGTATCTTGCTCACTTCGACCTTGTAGTGAGCCAGCTGGGTAGTGTCTGCTTTCCAAAATGGTCTGACCAACGGACGTTTGACAACGAGCCCCAGTCCGTAGACGAAACAGAACTGCCCACAGGATTTTACGCTGCGCTTCTTGCTCTCGATCCTGATGAACCTATGTTGACAGTCGATCTGATAAACCACTTACTCGATGTAGTTTGTCTTGCACAGTCGGATTCGGACGTTGATCAACTGTCATCCACATTGCTTAATAAGATTGAATGGCTCACGCATAATCTTTCATTGTGTTTACGGGTGATGAACGTGAGCTGTCAAGTGAGTCTGCTTTGACAACGTTTCTTTGAGTTTTATGGACACTAACTAATATTCTACGACCTGAAAACCAAACAGCTATTCATGTCAATCTCAGAATGTTGGACAGCATATTTTCTAATTATTCATGTGCTCTATGTTACTTCATCTGATTGTCATAGGTAGCTTGCTGTTAGCAGCTTCTGTTGACTGAATGGGAGTTATTGACCCTCCGCTTTCGTGATCATCACTTAGACCACACAAACTTGGTTTACTATGGCCAGACGGACGCTGTGCTAGTATTCGTCCTGTGATTACTTCCTCGCTAAATAAAAATAATACGGTCTGTGTTATTCTTCTTAAGTATTGCACCTCTTTTCCACATTCACCGAAGTCTATTAGCCGTCACTGACTAACCTTCAAACGAGCAAGCGTCCACCACTGTCGAGGACAGATTGAGAGGTTTTTTTAAAGAAACGGCTGGCCTCAGTGACCACCAACCAAATAGTGGACAACTGTTTCGACTTTATTGGATCTTATCGGCATCAGACACACTGTAGCGTTAGATTACTGTCCAGAAAAGGAACCACAACAGTTAGGGAAAGTAGTTCGCATACATTCTTGTAGCCGTGATGGCTGTAGTCTAATGGACAGCTGTTTGGACGGCAATCTGACAATTTTTCGCCGGTTGTAGGTTCGATTCCCCAGCGTGTTAATGAGACTGATCAAGGTCGAAACAGCTGACCATCACTGGTGATCAGTGTTTGCAAAAGATCCAGAATCTGGCGAACAAACATAGGAAAGCATGCGGTGCAACCTGCTTAATCCGTTGCCTAAAGGGATAAACGTTTACTCCTGTGGATGATGCTACGTCTCCGGATCAAAGATCGAAACTTCATTGGTGTTCACTGGGACAAACTATTTGCTTATGTTTTATCTGTTTATGTAATTTATTCCAGTTTGTCTAATTGCCAGATGTTTGTTACTTAGCCGATACTCTCCGTTATCAGTCGTACGGACCGTTTGTACATATGTGGCCTTTTTTCAATGAAACACTATCTTATTCTCCATTAGTTGAATCGATAACGGATCAGTTTGGTTCGGCTTTATGGTTTGATAATACAGTGTGTGACCCGTACGTCTCCTCACAACTTAGACAAGGACCAAACTGTGACTGAGTAAGAGTTAGACCTGTTTGAATGCCTTATGTATGTAAACCATCAGTGGGCTCTTGTCCTCGTTTTATACGGAACTTAACTCAAGCGATCGAAATCAGGATGGTCACCCTCTGGTTGCACAAAATTAACTGCAAGATGAACAACCTCAAAACATAGCAGTGAACGTTAAATTAACTACCATACATAGCAGTGATCGTTATGTATGAGCTGGACATTCAAACAGTAATTGTGGTAATGGGTAAGGAAATTGTCTTCTAACACCATGTGCTTGCCGTAGAATTTGGACTGTTCCATTCGGAAGTGGTTTCGGTATTTTTCCTTAATTCTGTTTACACATTGCGACCGACATCAATTTCGCCTGTATCGGTTATTTCTTCAGGACCAATTGAATCTAATAACCAAAGCTACTACCTTGTTGGAAATTCCGGTGCCATCTCCATTTGAACGTGTTCTGGACGGCCGGCTACAAGCTGAACAGATAGCTCCCAAGTTCACGACCATCTCTTCACATCTCCTTACGTTTGTTCGGTCTTGCGTTGAGGCTCCACAAACAGGGAACGATATTCCACGGATTAATCACCTCCTCGGTGCCATGCTTTGTGACCCTCGCATTCGACGGTTATATGGTTATCAGCTTTGGAGCAAACTCAAACCGGCCGAGAATCAAGCATTGTTTGAAAGTGAACAACCATGCGGACTCGCCGTTTTACAATCTGCTGTGCTTTTTTTGACCGCGCAACCTCGAGCTTTCACAAACTCAGATGCAGTTGCTATCTTTGTACGAAATTTATCAACGTTGTCCTCCGCTGATTCCAGTGTGAATACTGCTGTGGAAAGCTTGCTAGAAGCTTATGTACAATCTGTCACTGATGAGGTAACGAAACTGAAGCCGAGTGATCAGGCTGTAATATCCAATGTGTCTGATTTCATTCAGACAGTGATTGAATTGACTGAGCTGCTGTTCAGCGACGATGTTGTTGCTGGTAAGTTGTTTTTAGCATTGATTCATGCTAGTACGTTTGTGGTCAATAGTGTGATTTCCTGTACTCCAGTCAGCGCTTCTTTCGGCCAGCTATCTGATTCGTGTGTTTTAATTGGTTTAGTTCCAAAGATGACAATCGTTGGATCTTCTTAGGCTAGGGTCGCGAGATTTCAAATGAGTAACCAATCCAGATTCTAACGTTAAAATGACAAGATTGCTGTATATCACAATACATTCAGCCTTCAATATGTAAGTATATATATATATATAATTAAGTCTAAAAGGTTAACACTGAACACTGAGTATTCATTATGGCGTTTGAAATCCACATTTGAATCAGTTTTGAAACAAAATGACGGTGGAGGAATTACAGTTACATCACTGACTCGTCAGTGTGTTTATCCGTCTATCGCTTGTCGATTTATCTATGTGACCGTTGGAGTGTAGTGAGTATCGGCGTCAATGTGTCTGTTGAAAGCATTATGAAGGAAGATACAGAAGATATGTGTATTGCGTCTAAAAACCCGTATTCACTAGACTGTTGTTGCATTGTCCTGAGACATATCTGTTTGAAAATAACTTTGACACCCTAGCGGGCGTTCTCTGCTGCTCTCGGCGATTACTAATCGCCACACAAATGATACCTGCTAGTTCTGATGATGGTTCCGTCTGTCTTTGTCACTTCTTACTGTATTCACTAATTATATAACTGTGTTGCTAGAGGTCGTGGATGGACGAATGTGTATCTACCTTCCTTGCTGATGAGGCTATACTTTCATTTAAAACTCGAGCGTTTGTTTGCAAGGTGTAGGCTCTTTCTTAAAATAAATGTTCCAGTATAGACATTAGTAGTTATCACCAGTTAGGTCTGTTTCTTCTTCATGGTTGTATGATAGTTAAACATTAGCGCGAGCTACTGGTATATTGATCTCTGATGATTTAGTAATACCTACGTGTCTAGGTAGACCAATTTCACAGCGCAGTTTTTGGATCGTTACCGATTGCTTGCTTCGACGTCCATTTGAAAATCCATGCGGCAACCCTTCGTCCAGCTGCTTCAGACGAGACTTACGTCAAGACTGCCTCATAAAGCGTTAACGCTGCTTTACTTTTAATCGTTACATCACACCACATTACTGATAAATAATTTCTAAGTTTTCTGTAAGACCTCGTATTTCTGCTGGGTAAGAGCTTGTGGCGTGGAAGAATGCTGTCTCTGTTGTAGGATTGAGTTCAGCCGAAGTCCAGATTTTCACATTTGAGTCTCTTTTAAACTCGGTTTATTTGACCTTTTCTGCGCGTTCTGCCAGCCTCACGCTATGTTTTTCTCTACTCATTTGGTGTCAGAAAGGGCGCGCGAAACGATGTCCTGCAGTTTTTTCCTTCCATTTCTTCTATAGCGATAGGATACATCGCTGGATGCCAACGGTTTATTATTGAAAGGACTAAACTGTGATATATTGCGTCATTGGTAGATTGTGTCAAGAAAATCCAGTGCTTCTAATTTTTCTGATGTATAGAGCACTGAGCAGAGTGCCTTCAGTGGCAACTTCGTTGACCATTAACACGACTGATTTAAGGAGATTGGACCATTCGTGCTTTGTGTCCGATGGCCACTGGTCCGTGGTCTGAAACAGAAGGCCATGGGGCACTTCAACTCTTTGAACGCCATAATGCGCGCTGGCCAGATGACCTTTTTACAGGTCTGTTCAGAGTAGTGGTGGTGTGCTCACTGTACAGCTAGCTCACTTTATAAAGGTGGACTGTCGTCTCAAAAATCTTTTCCTGAGATCCGGTACACTGTTACTTTTAAACCTATTTTAGAAAAGACCTATATAATTCTTACTGTTACTTTCAAAATGTGAGCCTGATCTAATCCGTGTCGGAGTTCTTAGCCACCATGCTGCTTTGCCGGATTTCTCCATTTCTTTGTGTTCAACTAGGAGAACAGCAAGTAGGTTCCCGCCCTTGCTGTAGTTGCATCAATCAGTTGTCCATTCTTCATCAAACAATAAAACATTTTTGTCGCTACCGGAAATATGTGTTGCTTATCTTCTCGGGAATTTGTAGGGCGTTCAGTTCTGTTGATAGGCCTGATCCTTCTCCTCAAAAGAATATGCCAGTCAGTTTTAATGAGCTCATTCAGACTTATCCTTAAGACGATTTTGGGAGATGAATATTCCGGTAATGCTAAACTTCTCCCAGGTGGCAAACTTCGTCATGCTAATGACGTCTTTGTAATCAATACTATCCTGCCGGCGGTTCAGGACACCGCACCTACCGGGATAATATCACCTTATCAGCTTGAAATATTCCTGACGAGGTGTACACGAAGATAGCGAAAGTACGTAATGCGTTTGCTAATCTTCGTCATTTTCGACTTCACGAAGACGTCTGTTTATCGATTATTGACAGGGTTTACCATGCCTATGTGCGCTTAGTTCCTCTCTCTTTGGATTGGAGACCTTACTGATTCCTGCTGATGTTGCACTGGGACTCTTGGTATTTGACCACCGTCGTCTCCATCAGTTTGCCATTATCAATCGAGTTGACTGTGTAAGCAACACGACAGTTTGTCAGCGCGTATTTGGGGATTGTGCAAAGTTCATACTGATAACCGAACTAAGGAAAATGCAGTTTTCGCTAGTTAAGTCACGTACTGCATGTGCAGACAGAGCGTTTGCTGCACCGTGCATTGTTCGGTGTGATTGCTACTTGTTGGAAGAAACCGCGAGGCGGCCAGACAACGACGTGTTCACAGGTTGTGAAAGCCTTGACCATCCACCTGAGCAAGGTTGATAGGTACCATCTACCCAGTTTAGGAGTTCCAAACCGTCCACACCGTTGGTTGGGGACACTTTCTTACATGACAATCAGTAGTGAGCATGTATCTGTTCTCCTCTCTTTTTTGAGGCTCCTTCTTTTTTCTTCCCTTTTCGTTTCTTCTTCCGTATGTGTTTGTGCTTTTTTATTACTCTGCAACATCGTGGACCATTGCCATCACCAACGACAGCTAGAGTTAAGTACCGCTGGGTACGGCATAAAATGACGAGACGATTTAAACAAGTTTGCGATCATCATCGTCATCGTAGACAGCAATACGTCAGTGATTCACATTAATGCTTAACTGTCATTCAACCATGAAGAAGAAACAAATTCTGTATAGGAAGAGAGAAAGGAGAAAGGGAAAGGGGAGGGGACCTAACCACTAAAAATAGTCACGTCTACATTCCAGCATACAACATCAAGGTGCCTACACCTTGTAAACAAACAACCTAACTGTAAGTAAAAGTAAAGCATTATTAAGAGGACAGCTTCTTTACAGTTTTCACTGCCCCGCGTCATTAAGTGCACTCATTTCACAGACAACTCGGCCAAACAACGACATCATTCACGCCACTGAGCTCGGTTAGCCGCCATCTCACCTAAAGTTTCAAGCCATCGATTCTGTGAGTCGCGAGGGCTCCAGCCCGAGAGGCGAACCCGATCTACAGTGCCCAACCCCTTCGTGAACGATTTCATTTTTCTACGATAGGTCATCATCTGTCCACCTCGCACCTTACGCCAATCGGTCGAAGCGTCGGCAAACAGTGCTCGGTGTGGCGGACGACTAGCTGGCATCCTTAGTACATGACCTAACCACCTAAGTCTATGCAAATGTAGTGACTGAACAAAAGGACTCGTTTAACAATCAGTGCCAAACACCCGCTCACTAACCTATCTGTTGGTCACTCGTTGGTGCCATCCGATACGAGCGATTGAACGCAGACATCGGTGGTCAAACACCTGAAGACGGTTCACGTCCTCTACCTTGAGCGACCATGTTTCGCCGCCGTAAAGTAATATAGCCCTCACTGTTTTCTGATATACGCGACCCTTAAGCTTCAGAGAGATACCTCTCTGTCGCCATAAATGTTTCAGATTAGTAAACACTGCTCCAGCCTTGGAAATACGCGCCTCTATTTCATTCCCAACACCTCCGCCGGTGATGCAGCTTCCCAGGTATACAAGTCGGTCAACAACCTCCATGACTTCGTTATCTAATATTAAACTTCATAATCACAGCAATCTTGCAGAGGCAGTTTGCATTTCGAGGCTGCAAAGCACATTCCGAAGTACTTAGCAGGACGCGAAATTGCGTTCAACGTTGCTTGTGCCGCGTGAAAGTTGTCAAACAGCAACACCTTATCGTCAGCATAATCAAGATCAGTCAGTCTTTTACCAGGTAGGAGGTCCACACCGGCATCACTCGAGTGCCGCACACAGTCCTGAATCATTTCATCCATGACGAAATTGAACGAAAATGGTGAAAGGGGACAGCCTTGACGAACGCCACTCCTGGTGCTGAAAGTGTCAGACAGCTCACCGTAAACCCTAACCTGAGCCGAAGTATTAGAGTAAAGCGCCGACAGTATGTTCACATACTTGGTCGGTAAACTCCTACGTTTAAGCAACTCTAAAAGTTTAGACCGATCGATCGAATTGAACGTACCTTTATAGTCGAGAAATACGGCAATTGCTGGCTGGCGATACACATGACGCTGCTCCAAAATTTGACCCAGGGTAAAAATGTGATCTGTACATCCCCGGCCAGGACGAAACCCTGCCTGTTCTTTAATGTTTGTGATACTGGTTTGTCGATGTAGATTATGTCTTGTTACCCAAAAACCTAGAGTACTAGGTCATGTTTGGTGGCTGTCTTTGCTTGCACTCTTTAGCGATGGTGTTCTGTGAACGATTTTACCGGCTTGGTTAGTTGAATCGGTGTTGATTGATGTCTGAATGAATTCTTAGGCACTCGCAGTTCAGAAGTCAGAATGGGATTTGTTAACCTGCACTACCTGTAATGATGGCTAGACATGAACCTACGAACAGATGTAAGTTCTCACTGTCCGTGTGATCTGTCTCGCTATACAGTTGTGTCTTGTCTTACTATGACTCAGTGTTTGTTGACTGCCCGTATGTACGATTTATCGCATGTATGCGTATGTAAAATTTAGCGTTGAACCGGACTATCTGGAGAGATACGATGCGCACGGGCGTCCGCGAGTTCAACGAGCATTTATTGCGCAGCCGAGAACGAAAGCGCGCGGCACGCAAGGGAACCATCGGTGCCATAGGTCGTGGTGGCATTACTATATGGCGTTGCAATATGTGCGGTCGCGAATGCGCTTGCCGTTTGGGATTAGTAGGTCACCAGCGTACCCATAGTGAACCGCCCGTGAGGAGACGACAAGTATGTTAGTCTCAAGCAGGTCATATCAGTATATCCATTCTAGTTCTATTAATGATTACCTCGACCAAGACCATGGTCGTTTGGCCACTAATCCGCTCCTACTGGTCTTATTCCTTCCGGTTTGCACCGGATACGTGGTGTGTGAGTGGTACCGCAAGTGATGCAGCACAGTTCACTTGGGATGTTAGTTAAGCGCAGACGTCCTTTGGCTTCGACCATTGTGACAAGCTAATCCGTTTCGGATGCCGCCAATCATGTACGCACAAGTGCTCGTATATGGTAGGATCAACACCTGAGAGACCAGATTGTCAAACTACGGGTCTTCACATATGACGGTCAGAATACCGTCGTATCTAACACGACCCACTGTAATCCTCAATACGGTTTTCTCAGACACATTGTCTCCATGCTATCCTGCTGGTTAACTTGTCGAGCCTCATTTTCAGAACCCTCAGTACATCAGCTGTCCAGCGACTTGGCACCGAGACGTCGAGCAGCAGACTTTCGCCTACTCAGTGCCTCTCACAGTGATAACAAGGTTGATTGAAACAGAACAATAAACAACGTCATCAACTATGAGTGTGAATGCACGTGGGCCGTATTGACCCAAACCTGATGGAGACAACAAGGAAAACGTGACCTACGAGATAGTAATGTGTTGGTACTCAAACGAGAGACAAAATACTAGCACTGGGACTCAGCGTTTACAAACAGCCTATGACCTCGATGTGAGCCGTATCAGTCGATGTAGCGAAAGATCAGTACACCAATAATCGACAAGCTAAGAATAAGGCGGTTAAAATTATTTTGGATAATAGTGGTCGGGAAAATCAGGCCAAAAATTACAAAGTATTTTTCCAGAATATCTCGGAATTTGACCCGTTTCTCTTTATACTTGTTGCTTGCTGTGTGACGCCATGTCTATATCTGTATTCGATTTTATAGTAAATATATATATATATATATACATCTTTGTAATTCATAGAGAGTTAGCTTTGTATGCAATTGCCATTATTCCTTCTTCCCAGACCCTCACAGTCGCTTAAGACACGTTGAGGGTCAAAACTACCCCGCTCATTTGGATCGTATTTGTTGTTTCAACTCATTCATGTCTTAGTGGTTCGTGTTTTCTGTTGCTTTTGCGTTTTATTCACCTAGTTTTTGGAATTAATACGAAATGAGTCACCATATTTATTGTGAAGACAACTTCTGTTACAGTATACGTATAGAATTTTGTATTTCGCCATTATCATTTCCTGGTATGTTTTCTATTACCTGGTTTCATATCCTCATAGAATTATTTTTGTTTCCTAAACAGTTTTACATATAAATAATGGGGCTTCAGTCTGACAAATCTGCCTGCTATGAAGAGTTCATATTCCATAAGTAAAAATCCAGGTTACTTGTCTAATTCAGTCACTTTCGAAATATTTGAATGGAAACCACGAGCTTTCACTACTTACCTGACGTAAGTTCACATCTAGAAGGACAGACGTTTGCCATTCTTAAGAGTTCTCTGTCATCTGCATTGGACGTCTTTCTCGGGCGGTCAGTTTGAACAGAACGTTTACCATATCTCAGACAGCGTTTTGTCCACCTCCCTGAAACTTATTCTGTCCACCTCTTATTTTTGTATCAGTTTAATGCCTCAACAGATCCGCCTTTCTACTTTTTGGTAGCCCACCATAGTACTGGTTCCTTGAGTTTGCCGTTGTTCAGTATCCGGCGCTGAAGTGCGCCGTTGAGGATCATGTGCGGCCAAATGACTCACTTCTGGTTTGCTATTGTGTCCAGTCTAAAAAATCGATGACTGGACTTCTGAACTTACGGGAACCTGTTCATGAGGACATACTCAGGCAGCTGTACTGAAAACATTTTTGCAGTTAAAGGGGAATGTTTTCTTTCTCCAAGTAGATGTACGGACAAAATACGCTGTCACATAATACGGGTGAATTACACTGAATTGAATGGGACTGTTCTATTTTGCTGGATGCCTATGAGTGTTACGCATGCTCGTCATAAGTCCCCTAGATGCTTTTAATTCAGCTCTCCGTTAATGCAAAATGCTCAGGTCTAACAACGTTCAATTATCTACCCACCTGTCTCGGGTTCGAACATTGTTGCCGGGATTACTCTTCTGCAGATTTGGACAGCCAGACGGCATCTAGCCTGTGTGTGGTTACGTGTGGCATATGACAACAAACACCTTGTCTATATTGAAAACTCAACTTTACTCGATCTATTAGTTAAGATTTGTGAAGAGCGATATGATGCTAACTGTTCTACAGATACCTTTTGCCCTTCATTTTTAACTCGGCCGCTTTTTTACAAGGTTTTGAAACAGGCTGCGTTCCGTCTCCTATCTTTTGTTTCTAGACTTGGTATTGTTCTTCCCATAGGTATATGGCAATTATGCTTTTATATCCATCACTGATGTATTGCTGCTGTCTATGATGATGTTGGTGGTGGTTGGTTGTAACCCCGGCTGCCTCGTATACAACAGCATACGTGTAGGCGTATCTACCCTGTCTGTTTCCGGATTGAATATGCTTCAGTAGGTCATAATACAGTAAGTGCTTTATACGTAGTTTATCAGTTGAACATTGAACCTTGGAAATGAGAACCGGTTTCCTCATCTGTTCTTTCAATCCACTTAAAAGCACAGTGTTGTTCGAATTTTCCGTTTTTTTACTCATTCTCGGTGTCCTAAAAACACGTTCGATCTGTTTCCGCACACTCTTCTTATTTGGCGAATTACCTGTGTCAGATCAAAATGTGAATGTTTGTTTTTCAATCTAGTTTATGATTCTTTTCAACCTTTGTTCTGTGTATATTTGTCTTATGTTCCATGACATATGAAGTCACGTTTGGACAACATACTTTCTGACTTGATGTTCAAGATGACCTTATGAGTCAATATGGTTACCATAGAACTTGTAAGCTAACTGCATAGCTTGTTCGTTTATTTCTAGCAGATCCTATGACACATCATTTTTTGTGGAGATATCATCGTATGAGCGATACTCAGATTAATTCATTCTCTTCCCAGGAGATACAATGGTTACTTGGTTAACTCCAGTCGGCACTCTGAGGAGGCCACGATGTGGTGAACTTTTCAAATCACAAGTATTCTGTTGAACCTGTATTAGGAGTAGTGACATGTGATGTTATGAATCAGAAGCCCCGTGTCTCCTCAGAGAATGATCTACTTATCCTATTGCATCAAGTGTTCTGCACGGGATTTCTTAGAAGTTAATGGTCAAGCCATGCAATAAGCTTATCAATTCAGTAGCCACTACACTGCCTTACGCACTATAAGCCTTCAAATTCCGTTACCGTACACACCAGAGAAAAGATTATTTCACTGATGCAACTATAACGTCAGCGATGCCGTGAATAGCAGTCTTACAGACAAAGTTCAAATCACAACCCATGTGAAGACGTATGATATTTACGGACCCTGCTTAGAGAATTATCTTCTTTAGACTTCGGGAGGATATACATTGAGAGGTACAAGCATTTCGTTTACTCTCATCAGTCGATTACATAAAACATTCGGTTGTGTCGGGTTAGCACCTCACAAATCACAAAACACGCTTTTTACTACAGAACACCTTTTCATTCATTTTTCTGGGGTGCTGCTCAAAAACATTAAGTGGATGATGATTTGTAACATACATCACCCGTCCTCAGTCTGTGATTGGTACGAATTTTTCAACAGCACTGAGCTGGTTCACATTGTATGAAACGTATGGGGACAACTATCCCTGAACTGGCTTGGTGTTAAATACACGGCCACTGTTCAGGATATGGTGCAGTCGTGTTTAATAATATGCTTGCCTGATAGTATTGGGGAGTAAAAAACGTCAAATAAAAAGTGTCGTTTAACATTATTATTGTTGTAAGAATGACTAATGTATAAAGGTTCTGACACTGAAATATGAGTATGAGTGTGCACACTGCATCGCGGTTTGTCAAGTGCCCCCCTAAGCATATACCTCGTAGCTGTATCACCATACAGAGATTTTGATTTCGGAAAGGTACTTCGAATCGGTTATGATCTATCCAACTTGCCGTGGTTAGTAATGTGCAAACTAAGCTTACAGTCAGAAGGAAGTAGGGAACTTGTCGGTGTTCTCACCCTTGTATATAAAATAATAAAACCACAGGTGTACTGCTGACAAGCCGGGTGGGTTTAGAGGTTAATTCATCTGTTTTGTGTTCCATCATATCCCTTTTTTGTGCACAACTTGAATTTGATCACTTGAGCAATTTCAGAATCTCATCCTCCATTGTAAATCGTCCAGATGCAAGGACCCACAGCCCCGAAGGGTTCCATGCCTTAAGTTGAGTGAACGGGTGGTTGGTGGGCTGTACAACGCATGAAGAAACGGATGGACAGAGTGGAAAACATCAGAGCACGAAGCCAGTCTGGTTGAGACTACCGGTATTCGAACCTTCCTTGTTACGCTTCGTTTATTATGTAATTGCCCGTGAAACTAGTCGGAAATGTATGCTATGGCAAAATGATGTCTAGATAATCTTCAAGAACACACTTTTACGTAGACATTTGGCAAAATGGTTCAGACTTGAATTGAAGAGTTAGGTAGATTTTATGTTAAACATCACTCACAATTGATCGCAGTTGTCCAATTCCCGTAGACTTTCCAGTCAGCCCCTTTCGAAAAGAAGCACTAAGCTCGAGTTTCGCTCTCATTAGGGCTCGTCGGTAGTGCATATCCTTGCAACTGCCTGGACTAGAACTCTGACCACGCATTTCATGAGGCAATCGTGTTAACCACTGCGCCATTCATCTCACATTAGGTACGACCGAATTATCATATGTGAACGCTCATCCACTTTCGCATGTGAGTAGTGATCAGGTTGCCCGGTCTTCTCGAGAGGAGACACAGCTACTGTCCGTTAACTTCAGTCGATGACCCCGCGATTAGGACTTCCTAGGCAGGTCGAAGTCTGCGATCTCCTTAAACTTGCTGGGCGCTATTTTATAATACTAATGAGAATACGACTGATGGGAATGCGACAGCCGCGATCAATTGTGAGTGCTGTTCAACCTGAAATTAACCAAATCCCCAACTACTCATCAGTAATTTAGGTAGATTTGCCGGCTAGATGAAAATCAGAGTTTAGAACCAGAGTATAAGTGCATCTTAAGCCATTTTCGGTTAGTTTTACACAAATTGCAACGGGGTGTGTACGGGTAATCCTTGAAGACACTTGGTTCGCGAGAGGTTAATATCACCGAGCATCTTGCCACAGCTTTTTGACCACAGCAAGCAATAGGATGAAGTCAACACACTGACTTATCTGTCAAATGTGTCTAGACTAGTCAAGCCAGCGTCTGGTTTGCGTGTTCACACATTCGCCCACTTTCTTGCTAGATTTAGGGATTTTAATTCAGCTGCCGCTGAACCCTGTTAGATGGACCTGATTCATTTTCTTCTGTGTGTACTCAAACGGTTTTATATGTTTGCTTGTGAACTTGCGTATAAGAAAAATTGAAAAAATTGGATACCCATGAATCCATGACCCGCATGCCTATGGATGTGCCCTTGCAGAGACTGTTCAACACGCGGGAGTTTCATCTATTTGACACTGTGGGCTGATCGACGTTACTTTGTCATTCGACTGTAAAAGTGCAGCGCTGTCATAAGATGTATGCTTCTTGTTTCTCGAACGTAGTATGTGTGGTTGTCATTATGGCTAAGGGAAAACTGGTCCTCACTGATGCTTCCTCGTGACACAATCAGTCTGTGTGATACAGGCTAATAACCGACTCATTCCTATCGTTCATCCGTAATTATTCACACTGATGAAACCATTGCGTCAGTTTCCGATTTGTAATCTTTGTTATTTTTCTCACATAAGCATCGGCTATTTTCTTAATGGTCTAATACATCGTAAAGCATTTTGCGTTAGAAATAATCTGTTGTGCATGATTTCTTTCTTTGAGTGATCCAGGTTGACTTTCATTCTCAAACTGTTTGATTTTGTTCCTCCTCTTCCTGATAGATTGTTCGGTCAGAAGCCTGTCTCATGAAACTGGCTGTTCTGGAAATGATGCTCAGTTAGAGAAGAAACTGTGGAGTCAATGGTTTAACTTCGGCCTTCAGTCCGAACTGTTTCTGATCTCTGATGGCCATCTCGCACACGAACTTCTTTTGGATCAGTGGATAAAATACGGTTGCTCGCCTCCACATGGTCTTGCTTCCAGCAGCCTGCTTTACTTAAAGAAATATCTACAGTCCGACAAAGACGAACATTCTGATGATCGGTTTTCTTGGCCTCTGTGTTTGCTGACAACCGTTTACAGTGCCTGTCTGTTGCAACCAGACCGTGATCTTGTTTTACAATCCCTAAATTCTTTGTCACAACTAAAGAACCCCATGATTGAATCACGGATAGACCTGGAAGCTTGTCGATTTTTCGTTCTTTCACACGGTGATCTCTTCATTGACTTAGTCCAACAAAATTCCTTGTCCTGTCTCACTCTGTTCGATCGCGTGTTTACAGCTATGGACCTCTATCTTCGACAGTGCAGCTCTCAGCGCCGGTGTCACATATTCGGTTCGCATTGTTTGCGGCTACTTCGCGAAGCCGATTTATGGGTTGAGGCTACTAGACTAGCTTGTTCAGTACACGGTTGCCCTATGGAACATGTATCATTGGAAACACTGGTCAACTTAATTACTCAACCTAAAACTGTGTGAAATACGTTGATTGTATTCTATATGCTGTGCCTGTTCAATTTCATTAATCGTTGCCTTTCGATTACGTGCCGGTTATTTTTCATCCATATATTTGTCAGCTACCTTTTTTATTTTTATTTTCAGGAGATTGTAATAAAATTATTTTCGGCGCTTCTACCTGTCTCCTTTCTAATCCTGCAAAACACGCTTATTTGGATATCAGTGTATGATTAGTTTTTCATCTTGTCCGGATACACCTTGTGAATTCTCGTCAAGACCCTCATCGGTCTAACTCGTGGTGTCCAAGCTGGAGAAAATTGGACGCAAATTGCTAGTTAGTATAATAAGGGGAACCTGTTGGTTAGTCTTCGTGTATCGATCGCAGTCGGCGTTCGAAACCCTAACTTGTACTGTCACAGATACTCTGCTCAGCTATTGCGAGTAAATATTTGATTACCAAGCTTCACCCAAACATTTGATCTTGTATCGTAAGTATCGGTTGATTTATAACTCAATCTCACCTGCTAGTTTATGTTAATTGAAAGGATGATATTTTATTTTCCGCACGTTTCTTTTTGTTCGCCGCAACACTTCGGAGACTGATTTCAACGCTGTTTTGTTCCTTACGGGCGAAGTGATCATGTTCATTTCTACGTAAGCTCTTCGGGGTGAAAGCATTGGGATAACTGTACTAAGCTCACTATTTGGACTACAAACCACCTGTCTTTATACTCAGCTGCAGATGAACGCTCTTTCAGTCGGTCCTGTAAATTTTCAAACTGCAGTTGATTCTGTGGGTTGTTAGTAGCTGTATGCAGATGATGAGTTTCCGATGATCGGTGGGAAGTGTACCACTCAATATAGTAAACGATGGCGATCGCTATAGATTATCCGCCGTTCAAGACACCAATAGCCAAAGTTCAAATGGTTCGAATCCCGACAGTTGTAAACCCCAGTTGCCCATAATCCAACAAGTTAAAACTCTTGGCAATTACCACCTTACCTACATGAACATTCTCCCGATCATAAGTCCCACAGCTCAGATCTCAGCTGTCCACAAGCTTAACAGCCGGACCTTGCCTGGGTTCATAATTTTACCTTCGTTATTGTTATTTCGTCATTATTATAAACACTAAAGCCTACTCTCCACTGTATAACAAAAAACCGACAAGGGATTTGGCACCTATTAGCTCTGGTCTGACGTGGAGAGTGTACGACTCTCGCTCCTGATCCGCCCAACTGTGGCATACGCATTGGTTTGAACCCATTTCCTCAGAGTGAGTGAGACAGTTTGCTTCTGCTGGTAGTTTTGCTTAATTCTCAGCACCGATCTGCTGCGTGACCCCTACTGAATGCTGCTCATTGGTCCAGTCCGCATTTTCCGCGGCTCAACACTGTTCCGTCAGGTCGGGTGTGCGGATCGTCGGTGACCACATTTGGCGGTTGGTTTAAATGTGCACAACAGATTGACGATTCACGATTTCGCCTCAAGAAGATAGATGGAAGAGCGCGGATGTGGATGCTACAAGTTGGTGGACTCAGCGATTGCAAACTTTTCCACAACTGTGATCCCATCCATTCAAGGTCACCTGTGAGTAGTGAGTTGGCTCATCTTGAGCACATCGCCCATTGAGACAGAAGGAAGTATCACAAACCACTAGTGATATTGTTTGTCAAGAATGATAGAATACGTTAGAATGACTATACTATAAGAAACCGATTATAGTACAGTTAACTGTCGGAATTTTTTTAGGTCAAACTGTTGAGTTATTAATCTTAGGAATTATCGTCTGAATTGAGTTTTAATCAGTGAAATGTAAGCTGCTGTGGTTTTGAACTGTGAGGAACTGGACACCAATCCCTGTAGATGCCCCAGGTTTGCGTATCTACCATTTTTATAGTTCCAATGTCCACGGCGTATGGGTGTGGTTGCGTAGACTAGGGTTAGACTACTTAACGCTAGTATGTTTTAGTGTGTTTCCTTGTAAAAAAAATCCGCCTTGGAACCAATCGATCGGTCCAATAGTTCTTCAGTTCTCTGATATAATATTCTGTTTGCATTTCACACGGAGTTGGGTTCGCTTGAATGTTGCGTTCTTTCTTCCCATCAGGCGTGGGCCCTACTCAGAGTGACTGTCACCGCCGATTTGCATTTGATGACTGATCAGCATTTAGGCGTCAACGCAATCGGAGGGTTACAGGGAATAAATACTTTTGAGATTAAATCTGTTTGTCCGTACTGTCGAGAGATCGGAAGGAGCAATCAAACACCACGGGAGCGGAGCTTTGGTTTAAAAAAAAAGGAAATTTTCATGTCCTCAAGTTGATTTGGAAGTCTTATCAATAACACTGATGTGACCACAAAAGATACCTGGTCTGGAAAGTTGTTTAGTTCTGGATATCCATTACGAAGCATGTGAAAACACTCGACCACGCAAACATTTTGCATGATCGACATATAGTCACCTCTGTTGACAGTAGTTCAACATTATTTTTTTCACTGCATATACACGTTGCCAGTCGTTGCTTTCAGATCTTGATATTTCCGACGTTGAGGACTGTCCCTTAGTTTGCGTGCGTTCAACACGTACTATACTACTAATCCATTATACAGCATACAACAGATTGAAACTCCATAATCCAGAGCGTCATGACATATTTACATTTTGTGCTAATGGAAGAGCGAAACAACTTCCACTGTTGATTGTTTGAAACTGTAACCTAGGATTGCTGTGGAACATGTCTCGTCGACGGATAAGTGGGGTTACAGTAAGGTCACTTGGTTGCTGGGACTGGAGTTGTAGTAAGTCTGGAGTCTGAGTCCCCAAACGCCGTTAACCGGTGACATTTCATAGCAGGTTGTCATGTCGAGATGATTGATAATCTCGACGCAGTTTCGTTCAATGGGAAGTGTAACCTGGCTTCATTAAAAGTTCAGAGTACTCAAGTACGAATCGTCAGGTTTTTTTTCTGTGGTTGATCAATACTTTTCCTGTCACAGGTAATCTTTGCCGTAGAGGTTTCGATAACTGTTTATTTAGATAAGGGCCAGCAATGTCTAAGGTGACAATCGCGGTTAGCTAGCTACTTCTTCTACGATATTTTCTCCGTTTTTGTTTTCTTCTCCTAGCTCCAATATGATCGACTGATCAATCACAAAGATCTTTATCTTTCCTCGCTAACCGACTTCGCATTGTCTCTGACCTCAAAAAGGAGTGCGACACAAGTTCATCCTTCTAAAGCAAACACCGTAGAACCAGCATCGACCTTAATTGGCCTCATCAAACAAAGATAACCGAACCGAACTACTGACTAGACTAGCCTTTATGCCGAGAGCGGGACTTTTACTCATTTAGCTACACGTGTCATATGACCGTCACTCTAAATGAACATTGTTTGTAATTAACTGAAATTTCAATCAAGATCGATGTTTTAAATGCTCAGTTGTAAGGAGGCTGTGATGATACATCATTAACACCATACTGCGAAAGTAGTTGGTGCAGGCTTTTGTTCGAATTACAGTGAATAGAACTGCTTCCGTTGACAGCTTCAACCATAACAATTTTATAACATTTCTGTTTTTATTGAGCTGAGCAGTGTGGCCAACTTGTCTGTAAAGCAATTACATCAACTAGACCCTATGTGCTTGGGGAATTTGTACACTCTACATCAGCCAAGGCGTTCAAAACTGACCTGCTATCGTTTGCTGGGTTTAGCTGTTTACTTTTAGATGAGACTCAACTGTGAAAAGTCAGGGTTTCAGCTAGATTCGAACCAGCAACAGAAACAGCATGCCCTAACGCAGCAAGCGCTCTACCATTTGGGCTACGAAACCAGGCCAGCAGCTCGGTTACCTACCCGTCCCACTGTCTCACATGGAATCCAGTAAATGATCCAGGCGACTGACTGCCTAGACAGTTCAACAACGCCACTCTTGAACATAGAAATTCTATTACTACTGAGTCCAGGGGTGAAATTTCCGAGCTGCCGGACTGGTTTCTTAGCTCAGCTATTATAGCCCTTACAGCATTCGGACATGCTGTTTCAGTCGCTGGTTCGAATCCAGCTGAAGCCTTGACCTTTCACAGTTAGGTCGCATCCAAATTTCAAAATCTGCCAAACTACTCATTAGTAACACGGTTTGTTTTCATTTGGCATTCAAAGAGCTAAGCACTCATTTCGACCACTTTTCGTTTTCACAAGTTGTATAATCTTTAGCTGTCTGCTCCGGAACTGTTAATGGTTTCCTTGAAGACGAGGCCAACGCTGACATCAAATATGGTCCAGCCCGGTTACTCAATTCGTGCACTGTAGTAAGCTGGTTGTACAGACGGTCCTAGGGTGTGCTTTGTGAAATAATAACACTGGTAACCAGAAACACGAGCGTGCGCTTACTGCGGGTCTTGGCCTGTTTAACGGAAGTACGAACAGCAATTTCCACACATCGGCGCTCCCCCTTACCATTCACCCGACGAACACACATGCCTAGTTCAGCAGTGTGGTACAAACAGTTTATGAGGCAAATCGGCCATGAAACCAAGTGAGCGCAGTGCTCGTCTTCTTGCACTTCTTTGCTGACACAGCTGTCTTTTTTGGAGACATATTCTCAAGTAGCCTATACTCACCACCTCAGACGGTCAAATTGTCCTGACCTCAACTCGTATTGTCCGTGTTACCGCAGATGACGTGTGTGGGTTAAAGTAAGCCTCTGACGTGTATCTGGAGCGTAGGACGTGTGATCGTCCTGAGTACGTACACACGTCCGGTGATTCTACCTTGAGGTGCACAGCTACTCTTTTGTCACTTGCTTTCTGCAATCCGTACTCTACCATGTTGATTTTGTTCGTTTCATGTTAGTCACAGTCAGTCGACAAGCTGAACCACAGATTCTTCTTTATGTCAGCTATTTAGAAAGGATACAAGTAGGAGGGTGGTCAAATTTGTGCTTTGGATTAATGACGACCTTGCATGTTTTTCCGTCTCTCCAGATCGACAGAAAATGATCCACTTTACAGATGATGTCTTTCCGCCTTCTGGTATCACTTTGCTGCTGCATGCCACCTAACCTTATTCTTAGCACGATATAATTAATCTACTTGCAGAATGGACAGACGTTATGCGGATACAATAGAGCTGACAAACAAATGTATCATTATGGCTGATAGCGTTTTCCCCAGCACTAATCTGGCAAGGGCATTCAAACGAGACAATCTGGTGAGGAGTCCTAATCGTGGGGTCAACGATTGGAGTTAACATGACAGTTACTCTGTCTCCTCTCGAGATGATTGGGCAATCTGAGCATTACTCGCAGGCGAATGTGGTCTTGCTTAATGTCAATGCGGTGGTCGACATGGTTATCTCATGAATGTGTGATTGGGGTGCTAGTCCTGACCGTGACGAGGATATGCACTACTTACGGGCTCTAGCAACAGCGAAGCTTGAGATTAGTGCATTTTTAAATACGCTGACTCGAAAGTCTATGATACTGCGGTAGCTGCGATCCACTGTGAGTGGTGTCTAACTTAGGAACGAATGGACTGAAAGAACTTCTGGTACGTCGTGATAGTGCGCCATACTGGCATTTGCTGGAAGCTCGGCTTGTGAATTTTCAAACGAAGTGACCTTCGTTTACGTTTAGCCAAAGTCGTTGCATGGAGGAGACTCACCGCAAGAAGCCTGGTGTAGGTTTATTTTACAATATTAACAAATATGGTGTTATTGTAGGTAACAACATGTTGGAAATTTGAAATGCAGCCCACGTTTTCATAGGATTAAAGATGATGGTTTGAGAACTGCCCAATGTGGCCAGCTTGCATGTTTGACTGCGCTACGAATAAACGCATGGCACATATTTGACTGAGACAGAGCTCATAACGACACTTCTGAGCGAACTTAAAGGTGCTGCCAACTATTAGGTGAACTTTCAACACGCAGTAGCACAATATCACGTCATGTGTTTGAAAATAGTGTACCGTATCAAACGCGTAGATTTCATAACAAGAACAGTGTTTCATGCTGTTTTTGCAGGCGGCCTAGCTGCTCCCAATCCTTGAAGAAACACTGGGTCTCATGATGTCTTCATTGCGAAATCCTGATGTAAATGTGAATACACGGCCGTCACTAGACCTTACTTTGATTTCTTCTTCTATTCATTGTTGAACTGATAGTCAACGTTTGTACAGAATTGACGCTGTATCCTCCTATGTGTACAGTACAGAAGTGTATGTTATGGGGATTTCGGTCTGGCAGCCTGTTTACACCAGTTGTTGACCAAAGTTTTACGGATGATTATTTTGGTTCATATGGCTATAGCTGTTTTAACATTTATTATTTCGGACACCTCTGGAGTACCTGCGGAATTAGATGTCGTTTCATCACTATTTACCCACGCAAGAGCAACCGCGGCAGTATGTTACTCGTTACCTCGCGGGAAAACCTCAAATTTACACATTTTGTCATTACTGTAGTTGATGGTTTTACGTGCCGTTTTTTCTCTACTTTGGTCGAATACACCTCTGTTGATTTTGCTGTGTAAGATCCAGTCATTCCGATCACCTTTTTTGACCTTTTTTGGACATGGAAGACAGTCCCATTAACTCTACCTTCTGAATAGGCGTTATTGGAATTGTCGATTACGCGTTACTGAGTGGATTATCCCAAGTTGTCAGCAGCTGCTAGATAGATAGGCTAAGTGTGAGAATTTTGCCTGATAATCATTTGTGTTAACCATTCTTCCTATGTAATCAAGTAGAGTTAGCTCCTTTTACGGCTTAAATTCTTCGGTACTTCTGTACTACCAAAGAAAGTGCAGAGTCCAGTGTTTTCCGTTATATTCGCTGCGCCGATGCAGCCAAGCCGTCTTTTCATACTGTAGCTCGGTCTGATTTGTCTCGGACAGAACACTTCGAAACTGGTTGACAGACGCAGACCGTACGGCGTGTGAGCCGTTTTACTTTGTCATTGATTCTCCAACGTAAACGTGGATTTCCTGTATCGATCTGTGACTCGAGGGTAAGACTAAGTATGGTTTTCGTGTAAGAGCTGCGCGCGTGAATACAGACGCACCGCTTTCGAAAGCGTACAGCGGGTTAAACAAGAGCATAACACAGGCAGACCAGTCAGCGCAATATTCCCCACCACTTGCAGACCAGCTCATCAGTAATGTAAGTCAACACGAAAACTGTCCTCTTACACCAAATCCATGCCGATTGCGTTGTTTGTTTTCCTGCTCAATCGTTTTGTTACCACAGTCTAGCCGTTCAAGTGTGGAGTAACGAGTTCCGTTCGTCTGCTAAAGATTCCGAAGTAGAACGTCAAGTTAGAACTGATGAGAGGAATAAATGTACACCAAATAGGCTACATCTTCATGTAATGGCTGTTTACTGATCATTGGCTGCGCTGATCCTGGGAACATTATAATTGCATTCCTTGTCAAACCGAAATTGTTTTATTCGTAATCCCTCAAAAATCAGTTGATCATCATATGATGATTGTATTGTCTTCGTATCCTCCTTGCCAGTTTGGGTTTAGTGGGTTGTATTCAGTCCAAAGTGACGATATTAAGTGAACATTTCAGAATACCTATCCTTTTGTCTGTGGTTTTTACGGTGTAGTCAACATCAGTAGTGCGTATTGAGAAGTACAACAACAATTTCCCGTGCATTCTGAAATCACTGTACTTGGGATAAATTGATGTGTAATCGGACGAGTGCAGTTCCTCAGATTTAAAATCCCTTAAGTACCATATTTCCAGACAATACCGTCGACCAGATCGGCATATCTGTCGACTCTTTCAACTCTAATTCAAGTAGCTCTTTCCGAATATTTTTCTTCATTCCCAGTCGAGGCATTCAGGTGGTTAGCCAAAGTGTTGCGCATATTCTCGCAATTTGACCGAAACCATCGTTCATTCATACTTAACCTACACACTCATGGGCACCGGATATTGAACAGGTCTCGCGTGGGCAGAGTCTCGATGCGTGCAAACTCTATCTTACACGTTTATCGACTGGTGACTACCACACAGCTGCTTGCTTTCGGCAGACGATTAAGTTGTTTGTCATTCGATCACTGGCACTGGCTTGTCGTTTCTTTAGTGAGGTACTGTATATTCAAGTTATATCTTGATGAGTGGTTGATGGGATTAAATCGAAACCCTCAAATTCCGCAATATATGACATCTTACCTTCATCGTAAGCTGGTCAGATTCGATTATACGACGTAACCACTCTGAATGTGTCTAAATGTTCTGATGTAATAATCTGGTTGTAGTGGCTAGTGCGCTCACCTTATTGATATGGAGTTTAGTGCGCAGTGGTTACAATTCTATCCATTCCCGTTGATCAAAAATTAACCATGAGCATGATGAAGACCTTCTCGTCGAGTCATCCGGTAACTTTATTTAAACGTTAAAACTGCTGTTGAATGTGGTCTGCTTATCTGTAACGTAAATGTGCATCTCGAACAGATTGCCTTGTTCAGAAACTGAAGTGAACCTAAAAGTGGTAGTATGATCCAGCAACTCGCACTTACCGACGATCCTCTGAGGGATACTCATAAGCATATGATAGATTGTTCTACATACACCCTACTGTGAGAAATGACTGGTTGGATGACCACATTGGTGTCACCGGGATGGACACAGGTTTCACAATTCCAAGACTGGTTAGCGGCTTACTCATGTCAGCTTTTCAAGGAAGGTGAGTGTTATTCCATATGTATTCGGGGTTTTAACGTTGAACCTCTTTCATCACAGCAATTTAGGAGTAGACACTTGCATCATTAAAGAAAATAACATGAAAGTTTGGCCAGAAGCCACTATCTGTACTCGCAACTCTATCGGATTGAACAATTCGTCGAAGGCACAAGGTCAGACAACAAACATTCTAAGCAGCAGAGCATGCAAAGCGAATACACTGAACTTCTGGTGGTTCGTCAAAAACCATTGGATTTTATTGGACTATTTCAGCTACTATTTTGATGTTGATACTCTTTAGATCTTAGAGGCACAGTCGGTAACCAACAAAATGAAATGCTAGTTCGCGTCACACAAAATATCGGAATGGGTCTTCTTAGACAGCGTCCCACAATTTACAAGCTTGAAGTTCCAGCAACTCTCTGAGAGATGATGATTCTGTCGTTGAAGGACTGCTCCGTATCTCCCTTACTTGTACGTGAAAGTAGACTAAATAATCATGTCCAGAACGAAGTAAGATACAGATGCCCGTGTACTTTGTTCTTAAAGAAGTGTAACACGCTAAAAGTACACAAAGCTAAGACAGTCCAAAATATTATTCAGCCATATGAAATGAACTGTATTACTGCAGGAATGAACAGCGCCTCGAGCTTACTGTCCAGTGCAAAACCGTACATGCGAGTAGTATTCTTAGCCATAAATGTGCTCACGCACATTAGGTTTATGGTAACATTGAAAGATCAGTTTTTCATAGAGTTATGCACATATGCCGCTGACTGAAGCTAGCACGAAAAAATGCAGTGGTTACCTGTAATACTCGGAATTAGGGACTTCGAATAGCCCTAGAAATCGTACTCGGATTGAAACCTCTCACGCAAGTAATGAGGAGAAGACCTCGTACTAGTTGCAGTAAGCAGTTCGTATTCATGAGACAAGAAGCCGAATTTATGGAGGTACAACAGTATTAAGGAAATCATAGTCACTCATTGGTTGGTCGTATTAGCACATACAAAGTCACAAACTGAACGTCAATTGGTGTAATAGGGAACAAAGAAATAAGCGAATCACGGAAGGTGTAACATTGAGACTTTTCGTCCAATCCTGGTGTAGTATTTTCAATGCGACGTTTTGATTGGTTCCTTGTTAGGACTCCTACTGTGTCGGCGTTTGGATAAGCGGTGAATCGAGTAGATTTTCACCACATTACCCTAAACAACTTAAATGACCATCGAACGGTACTCAATCTAGCGTCAAGAGTAGCAAGGAAGTGGAAGAACATTATATTTTTTCCATTCAAAGAGAGAACCTCAACGGTTATTCGTGAGATCTTGAGCTAAGTACACATCAGCACTGTTTTCCGGAAGAGGACTACACTACATAAAATCTTGTTCGGCTGTAAGGATTTCTTGTTTGTCGAGAGAACTACGAATTGTTTTTGTGAGATGAAATACAAGGGTTGTTCACGAGTTCATATTGAGCACGTGAATTTGGCGTTACGATAAATAAGTGCGGAATAAACATTAGAAAATCACCCCGAAATCAAAGGAAGCAACATACCATGATAAAAGCTTTTGCAATCGCCCGTCACGCGTTAGACACATTTCACGAAATTTACCTCTGAAATGATAAGGCAACTGGTGGGGTGTCAAGGTATGTGCAAGAGAACTTAGTTGCAGAGGCCGTTGAGTTCACGGAGGCCAAGTGGGCCGTAACTAGGTGTGATGGGGCCGAATTGAGACACGTGGTAGTCGGTCTTGGATTAATCAAACTGATTTGCATTAATAGTTGAATGAAACAACTGTATCACTAGATCAAGATTATGATTCCTCAGAATTAATTAACTCCTGTCGATTTATCAGACTGATCGTATTGGTCTGATTTCCGTATCACGTTTCACTTGTTCCCGGTTTACTGTGTTCACCAATTCGAAGCTAGTATCGACGCCTGTTTATGTACACTTGACCAACGATCTAGTGCATTCCGATTCATTTAGCTGTTTCCGCCTAACCCTCTTTACAGACCGCCGATCTTGCAGATGGTTAATCTGGCTTGAAGAAACTTCTTTGTTAGGAGTGAAGCCTCTTCTGTAACTGCGGACAAAATCAGAAGGAATAGCTGGCAATCGTATCGGTTGTGAAGAATTTCCACGGGATGTTCTAAGGTGTTCATTCCTCTCTGTTGACTGACTACAAACCCACTCCATCCACGACCGTTGTGAAGAACTGGGTGCCGCTATGTGCCACCTGAAGCGTTGGGACACCGATCATTATTTTCTGTCACATACCCATTATATACCAGAGAACATCCTCGCGAACAACCCCGCCGGAAACCTGCGAGAATTACAGCAAAAGAAGACCAAGTATTGCGGTGACATCCAAGTATGACGCCGTAACAAGTTTCATGTTCACCACACCAGTGAGATGAGATAGCCTGTGAAAACAAATAACCTGCAGATGAAAACTTTGAAATAGAGAACATCGTTGTGGCCACCTCCCTGGGATTCCCTGAGTGGAACTTAATATCATGCCGAGGTGACAAACCGATCAGATTTACAGACCGACTTAATCATTACCGTTGACTTCTCCTCTAGAACGTTAGGATTATGCTTCATAAATGGTTAATTTTCGGCACAGTGAAAACTGGATGTTTGTAGAAGAAAACTGACGTTGTCTTTTTCACTACTTAGACCGCACGTCCTCTCCGGATTTTAGTTATGGTGAGCAAATCTGATTAGTTTCCGAAATGATCTTGACTCGATGTACCTCAGAACCTATGAACACGGCTGTTGGCCAGACGCGTCTTGTCTTTTGTTGAACAGACAATAACTCATTTGGAAACCCATCTTTGTGGATTCTGTGTCACGCGATTTCTAATCGTTGCTCAATCAAGTGGTATCGTGCCTTACGTATTATCGCTGCATAAAGCCTGGTTATGCCTCTCGACCTTAATCTATGTATAGCATTTTTGTTTTGCCTTTTGTCACAGGAGGTCGTATTAGTTATCCACAAGCGACAGTAAGTTAAAACAAAATGTTTCAATTGGGAACATAACTACGAAATCGATTATGTAGACTTACGCCGAATCAATGCTGCATGACAGAACATTTGCCAAAACTTGAACTGGCCAAAACAGGGTTGGTTCGTCCTATACCTGAAATTGGCAAATCCTCACCAAACAGTTTTAGTAGCGCTTCCGTGTGAAAGAAGGTTACATGAATATAAAATGAAAAATAAACTTGTATCTGCTTAGAACATAATTGTATGAAGAGACTGATAAAGAAGTACACAACAGTCCTAATGACCAGCATTATCATACTGAAACCGAGAAGATGAGGTAAAAGTGTAGTGAGAAAGTGTACGGAATTCCACCGCACAGAAATCGTTTGAAGTAAAAGAAAACAGAGTGAATGTGGTAGTGATCAGTTAATAAGAGAGTAGCGATTTGGAATTTTACTGATTGCATGCTGCACTTTTTAACTTAATCGTTTTTCCATGATCATAGTTTATTTCTAAGCCGGTTCGTGTGTAATAGAGGCAATCAATTTAGCGAGTCCCCATTGCCTTCTTATTGCAAGACACACTCGTAGGTAGATTTTTGATCGATTCTAGACTATACCTTCTGACTTTGAATTCCACAACCTGTTTCATAATATCAGACAACCTGATAATTGTTATACATATTTCAACCGAGTATCCGCTTCATTGATCCTTTGACGCTTAGCTTATGGAAGAGCCAGAACAAAAGCAATTCTGACTTTTCACACGGTTACATTGCGAAAATTCGTTTAACTGCATAAGTTCGTTAAGAGTTTGTTAGCATCCCGTCACTTGTTTCTCATAAGCACTCGAAGCGCTTCAGTAGTCTTTGCTTTCTTAACCAAAGTCCAATGGAAATTCAAAGAATTATTGATAATTATTTCACTTGTCTTCCAACCGTTCTGTTTTTCTTTGTTGCATCCCCCGGTTAGGAAGACCCTAAATTGTGAATATACCTTACTAATATTCTCTCCTTACCTTACTGAAACTTGAATAAGTGACAGTGTGTATTCCTACTTGGTGATTTTTCAGTTGTACAAAATACACTAAACTGTGCGATGAGTTACTATGGCATTGACCCTCGCATTGATAAAACCGAATACAATTCCGTCCGATCTAACCTACATCTTCTTGATTGACGATCTGCTTCGATTTCAGACTAAACGGTTCAACTCGCAAATAAGCCTTAATTTCTTATTTCTTTTTCATTTCAGTAAGCTCATCAGTTTGACACAATTGTTCAGAATTATTCTCCAGATAGAACGAACGGTCAGTCGTTACTGTATCAGCCGAGTGGTGATAAGGTTGGGCACACTTCAGCTTTACCAGAGCTTCTACCGACTATGGTTAAATAGAACCATAGTTGTCAGTAATCTCCTGTACATCCTAAGACAGTTAGATGGTCAATATAACCGACTCTTCGAGTGTAGTTATCCTAGCTAAACCGGTAATTGATCAATCTGGTTTTAGATCGAGCAGGATTGTCAGTGACTGCATGGTTGTTGTTCGAAACTCCAATAATTATCTGTTGAACACGGTACAAGTTTCCTCAAACCCTTCGCGTTCGGACAGACTACTAGCCAGCGTATTTCAACAAAGGCAACACGATCTAGGTTTGTTTTACTAGAGCTTACTTGTAGTGCATATCCTTGCCACAACCAGGATTTGAAGGTTAGTCTGTGTTTATGAGACTAACGCCTTGATCACTGTGCCAGTGACTTCACGCTATACATGACCGAATGAATATACTTAGGTGTTCAGCCAAGTTCGCTTGTAATAATACCGCCAAGGTGAAGCCAGTCATTCCAAGAGATGACACTGTAACCGCTATAGTGGTCGTAGTATTTAACCGTAATAATTTATGATGATGTTATAAATTTACTTTACCCAAATTCCCTCGTCACTAGTTCACATCTCTCAATATTCCACGTTGGTTCCTCTTTGATATGTTGACGTATACTGTCATCTTGTCTACATTATTGAATACAATCAGTTGTTACCCAGGGTTTGCTTTCCAGAACAATCTATGGCTGTCAACGAATTGCACGAAATTAACAGTTTCCTGAATTTGATATGTGACCTAATAAATTTCGACTACTAGCTTGCTACTGAATTGGTCATCTAGAAGACTGCTTAATACACTACTCGTTTTCCAAGTACTTATACCAGAATTTCGTTGTCTGTCATTTTTGAAGGCCCTCAAAAACAAATAACCGGTAGTTAAACGCGACACTAAAACAGGCTTCGCTAGTTAAAACATCCATGTCCTGAATCCATACGCACTACTTGTTTCTTGTTTGTTTTAAAAGTCTACCATGTTTGACAATACACGTGTGATCCTGGTCTTCTCCCGCAGTTTAAAAACAAACACTCATCTCCGCTAGCCAGTTTCAGCTCCCATAGGTTAAGTATTTCACAGAATATGATTGGCTAATTTTTAACTATTCTCGGATATAAAAAAGGCAGTTCAATTGCTCACTTGTAGGAAACCCACATATAGGACAGTGAGTATTGAGTTGAATTTTTACTTGTGTATTCATTATCTCAACTAGTTGCCTCGTTTCATTATAACGTTACAATTAGCTTAAGGTTTTTTTATGCATTTTACTTACTGTGAATTTAATGTGGGACTGAAAATCAGGGCATTTCCAACAAGTCACTTTGGACTTTGTTGATTTGCAGTTGTTGGGTGATGGCACCTAACAGATTTTAAGTTCCATATTTAATCTTTCAGTTCTTCAAAGAAAATTGTTCTTTCAGCCAATTACGAGCAAAAATGTTTCGTCTCACGCTAATGAATAATGAGATCACTTTGGACCAGCCTGTTAAAAAATGTGGCATCGGTCGTGGTGCAATTACGTAACTTGACGATTCCGTTTAAAGCCAGGGCATCGGTAGTGGTTGCACCTTCTTTGTATATGCAAGAAGTTCTGTAGAAATCCAATCAATTCTTTCCGTATTTTGTTTTTGAAGTCAAGTTTAAGGTAGAACCATGAAACTAGTCAGTGGTGAGATGTGCACTTAACATGGAGCAGTTGTGAGAAGGGATATCCTATTGGTTGACGTGCTGTTTAATACAATACATAATCGGTCGTTGCATTAGCTTATTTTTAGCCTTTGGATACTGTTAAGTGGAAGAAAGGTTTACAGAGGTTACAGTGTTCATTACATTTTACAGTTTGATTGAGTCTTTGATTATAAGTTCGGGATTTTACTGTTATTCAGAAGCATTTACTTTGTGTTTACTTTGTACTGAGTGTCAGTCAGTGTTCACTTTTCTGTTTCTTCCTTGTATTGTGAACGTTAGAATTATTTTTCAATTTTCTTATTTATCTGGCACTGACGAACTGATGGACATATAGTCACAAGTTATCTTCTACTTATTGAAAGAATATCACTGTTTTGTATTAGTCACTTAATCTGTATATTCATGCACTTAATATGCACGGTCAACCATTAGTAATAATGTCACCTCCTGTTTTATGTTGAATGATTCTGTTGGAAAGGTGGGTATTAGGTAAAATATCATGATATTTTTCAAACTGCAGGTTCCTACTGTGTAAAAGTCAATGCTACACTACACTGTACATTGCAACATACACAGTATATATTTGCATAAAATGTAGGTGCTGTAGATTAGTGTAAAAAATCAAATAAAAATAGGTCTGTTTATGTACTTTTCGAAGCGGCCTAGTGGTTGTCAGTTATTCAAACACTAACAAAGCCTGAGTAGACCAACTGTTTTGCTGTATATGTCTCAACAACACAAACACCAACTTTTAAAACCCATAAGTGGGCTGAATGAGGGCTAACCACCCAGCACTCATCAGATTCCCGGATAACTCAGTAAACTAATCGACCTCTTCTCCAAGTCGATAGTTAGTGATGAACATATTCGGTTACCTATGTAATACCATAACCTGCAGTCAACAGGTTGGCTGAATAATCGTATTCGCGATGGGCAACACTGTAGAGGGAAACCGAAGGCTTTTTACTTCTACTTAACCCTGTTCGGGTGGATCAGCTGATACAAAGCATTGATGTTATGCGCGTTTGTGTTTCTGTACAAAAGGTGCGCTTAGCGGCTCTGTCAATATTGTTGGGTCGCACGTGGTACCGATTTGTGTGATGCAACATTAGCACTCCTAGTAATATGATGCTATTACGGACGTTTGATTGTGACGTTATTTGTGTACCTCCAGTTGCAATTCGAAATTCTGTTCCGTGACCACTTTGTGCAATCATTGCTTGTGCTTTTTACATTGAGTGTATGTGATAAATATGGTAGAGAAGTTTGTTCAGTTTGTTAAAATTCGGAATTTTTCTATTTCCGTACTCAGACATTTAAAGAATTTCATCTGCGATGTTCGGATTCGTATTGCTCGGCTGGTTACTCGGTAAGATTTATTTTGAATAACGTCAGTTTTCCAGTTTTTTTCGGAAATCAGCTAACATAGCTCACAAGCCACCATAAGTAAAACGTGATATTTCTCCTTAACTTACACACATGTGTACGCAATGTTTATTTGGCAGGACAATTTAGAGATGTGCTAACATGCCCATCCTAAACCGACCTTTCCCAAATTGAATGATCTCGGAAAATAAGGGGATGATAAGAAGAGAATGGATTGAACAGGGTGGTTTTAAATTTCTGAACATAACCATCAACTATTTTCTAGGTTAATTTCATGTTGAATGCCGCAAATTGCTGTGACCACATCAGACTCTACCCACTCTCGTATACTTGATAAAACTTAGTGAGCTTGGCTTTCTCCGTCCCGATATGAGTGTTCATCTAACGTGCCATGACTGACAAGGGTAATCAAGTTGATTGTAGGTAACGAATTGGGTTATAAGATAAGAAGTTTGAAATCACACGTCTAACTCATTCAGTTCCAGCTAGATTTTATATTACAGCTTATTGTTTGCAACCACTTTTCACACTGTGTAATCTAACCTCCAAATCCCTAATGGTAATCAAGACTGTATTTTCAATGAGCTAACAATTGTTCCTTTTTCTGACTGGCGAGGTTTGGCCTTTCTTTGTCATCAATTTTTACGGCTATTTTAACACTTCATTGATCCCACATTCACTGTCTACCTCTTAATCAGTTCGCACCGACGGCCTCTTGGAAATTCAAAATTCTTCAATTGTTTCCCGACCTGTGTTATCAATCTGACACTTCAGAGCTAGCTCTTTGTTTGTTTAAAATTAGCAGCTGGGACTAAACAGACTGAGATACTAAACGATCAACTTTGTGTGAAGAACCAAAGTTGCTGTGTTCTAGACCACTAATTTCTAAACACGCTCAGTTTACCTTCTAATTTATTACATAGAGGCAACCTCATCTTTATTTCAATTAACGGGCACTACGTGAAAATCAAAATCAGAAGTATGGATACTATACACAATATGTAATATGCCTTAGTATAAGATATATGTATTCAAAGTTCATTGTGTTGATTGAACTTTGTGCAACCATAACATTTAGTAACATTAAGCTGAATGTCACTGAAAAAATCCCAGACCATCATTTACATATAAATTATGTGTCCCGTCCTAGTCAAGCCCGTATGTCTTTACGTATTCTCGAAAGACGATATTGCCTCATAGGGGTTTTGACTTCTCACTATAAGGCTGCCATATCCAATCTCAACCTAGCTACTTGTGTCTGAACACGGAAGAAGTAGTTTGTATATTATGAAGATCGGTAGATGTTTCACTCGGGGTTTACATCGGTTATGGTCTAACCGACTGGTCATTCACAAACATTCGAGTCCAATCTTTCCTGAACGTTGCTCCACCGAACATGGTTGTGAATGAAGCTATAATCCTCATCGTTGACTTTTATAAAGAAAACCGGAGAATTTGGAATCCCACGTGTTGCCAGTAGAACAAGATGCTGACACTGGGAGAAAGCTAGTAGTCTGTTACTTAAACAAGGCAGTACGCTAAGTACAGTACACCTGTGGTGGATAGATCAGTGGTTTCCCGAAGTAAGAGTCGAACAAAATTTAAATTAATGTGTAACTACAGAAAGCGACTTTGGTAGCAGAAATATTTTGTCCATAGTTTCCTGAATGGCTCATCTCCACTGGCAAATAGAAGTAGAAAACGTCGACTAATCAGTTTTATCTGAGCTAGTAATACAACAACACAACAAACAGACTGATGTCCTGTAGGCATTTCAACAAGACATATCACGGGAACGTTTGGCTACCGCTGTCAACTCGAGTACCAAAGGATGAGAAGACGCAGAGTAATCAGTCATAACCATATTCAGCTTAGTTACAAATGATGTGTTTCTCACAAACTTTTGACATCTTCAGGGCTTTATTCAATGTCGAGTAAACATTTGAGTTGGTCGAATCTGGCGGTCGGAGGTGGTACTGACAAAAGATTACGAAGGATTTAAGATGTTTTTGTATGAAACCAAACAGTTTAGTACAAGATGAAGTCGCAATTATGAACGTGGATGAGCGGTCCGTGTTAAACGAGGGGCGAAATGTCAATTCTAGCGCGAGTTCACTGTGAACATTTTTGTCACTACTTGTTGCCTCATATGTACTGACGGGGTTCAGTATCTAGTTGGAAAATGTTCATAACTCTGTCCGACCACAACAGTTATGGCTTCTGGGTCGTGGCTTATAGATGGTAGACTGACCAATCTGTAGTCTCAATCCGAACCCAAGTGAAACAGTTTGTAACGTGCACAACCTGGAGGTACAAAAAACTTATGATATTTAAAGCTCTATAGCTGAACTGAAGGCTCATTTGAGATGAAACTAGCGTAATCTAAACTCAGCTGAACTTGATTCCTTGCTAAAAGACGTCGCTCCAATATTCTCATGACTGGTAGAGCCACTCCTTACCGACTTCTTCTTGAGGTAAGTCTTCCAAAATAGACGTTATTTTTTCGGGGCTGTTCACCCCAACGTCTTCAATAGAGCTTCAAAATACCAAATTTCCTGGTTCATCTCCGATATTCTTATACCCGTCGGATGTCAGCATTTTGACTCAAAACATGGATGGGTCCGATACAGAAGGGGGGAAATAGTGATAAAACCTTGTGACATTATGATTCCTCATAAGTGTCGTAAACTTTCAAAGAACATTTTAAGAGAAGATGCGTCGTAGAAATTGTAGAGGCTTCTCTGTTGACTGAAAGTTTACTGTGAATGACAGTGGACACATGTGAGTGGCAATTAAAACTGCAGACCTGTACGACATTTTCCTCGGCAAACAGAAAAGTGCATTTTACTATTGTTCTATTTAAAGAGGCCTCAAAGCAGTTGCGCTATTGGTGTAGATATGTTGTAAATCAGTATAAATTGCGCCGTAGTCAGTCAGTCACACTATGTTACCTGTTACCATGATTTACTACTCGGGAGCATGATAATATATCATTAGTAATGTACATAAATGCGACACAACAAGCCAAGGAGACACATAATACTGCGGGCAGATTTACCTACAGACCGGGTGCCTACATTTTGTGGAGCACAAGTTTAATTCCAGAAATTTTTGAATTAACACCACAGCGTTAAAAAACGACATTCGAATGGAGTTGTTTGTAGGAGGTATATGACTGTTAGAAAACAAATGTTTTTTTTTTCAAAGACCGTTTGAAATAATTTTATTCATTTGTTTATTGTTTTCAACTTAATGGGCTTGTTGACAGGATGCGATTATTTCCAGACAAACTTTTTAATGGTCCAAAACCGAGTATTTTACATTTTTAAACAAATAAAACGCATTAATTGATAGTCGCGTAATACCACTCTTCATTCAGTGTCCGGAACCTTCGGCTACGTTGCAGACCCGGTCTCCAGACTTGTTGATGCTTCCGAATGGGACGCGGTAGAACAAGCTCCGGAAATCCTCTTTCCACGCTCTGTGCGCTCGACTCTGTTTCCTCGTGTGGGCCGGAGCAAATACAATAACAAGCGTGGCGTTCGCATAATGCGTTTCACCGACTAATTCGTATTGTGATTATACGTCAGATTTTTGCCAGTTGAGTCATAATATATGCATATGAAAAGTTATAATCTGTTTTTACCGCGTATGAGGTTTGTCTCGAGTTAATAACTAACTTGGATGAATTTCATCATTTTCAACAAGTCGGAATTTTCGTACGTGTAGGTTTTGCTGGATGCAGTTAAAATAACCGGTTAACTTGTTATACCTGGATCCAATACATTCCGTAGGAACTGCCTTTTATTTGGAAATAGACTTCCATTGGATGGGTACATAATTTTGTTACAAAATATGTCAATATTCCAGAATGGACTGCAAGTAAGCCAAGTTGAATACACAATAACATTAACAAAAACGAAACGATGTGCTCCGTTCATGCAAATGCAGATTGAGTTCCAACTTGAACATCACTTACATCCGATTACAGCTTGTGCATTCTCATAGACATTGCCACGGGCCTCTTTCGAGATTAAACACTACGCTCAAGTAGTGCACATTCTTGTCAATTATTGGATTGGAACGCTGACCAACCTTTCATGAGACAACCGTGTTTACCATCGCACTGTTGACTTCAAATCAGGCACCACCGAATTATCACATGTAGACTCTAATTCGCATTCTCTTGTGAGCAATATGTTTGGTGAATGGGCATAGTGATTATGCGGCGTACTTAATCTCAAGATTGTTGAAAAAGTTAGATTGGTCATTTTTGAAGAGAGGACACAACAAATAAAGTTGTGACCTTAACTGCTGATTAACGGTTCTCATGAATCTTTCACTGTCTCTTGTTTGTTCCAAAAATAACCTGGAGACAGGGAATAATTGAAGCTATATTAGTGGAAGTACGCGCAGTTCCAGGCTTAACGGCTGCTACGTTCCTCATTAGCTGAAATCTCTCAACCTTCAACATTTGGCCTGCAAATGTGCAGTTGTGCAGCGATTGGTCTCAAGAACCACACGCGAGGTGTTTTAATTTAGCTGGGTCTCATGAATAGTACACATTCCACAGAATCCAGCGCACGATCTGTAACTAAGTATCAGAACTGTAGGAAGGTCACGCTTCCACACGGTCATCATCAGTGTGTTTATAGGTTCTGTTACTTAGTCGTGGATCGCGGATTCGGGTTTTCGACTCGGCGAACTAGATTGAAAGAGTTGTCTTCCGTTTCAGCAATGGACACCAAGACCACCTGCTTACAGTTTGATAAACTGATTAACCGGTAGTTCCACGGAACAAACAGTGAACGAATACTTCGTAAAGACTACACGAATGCTCATAAATGAATTTACCACATTTATTGAAAGCATCCAATAGATTGTGGCTAATTTATTCAAGGGGAAAGGTAAAGCAGAGTCTATCTGAGTGAATGAAACATACTATAGCTACTTGCTAAAATCTCAACAAACACTACTGAAGAGCAATAAAGCCACTGTGGAAATATCTAATCAACAACAGACGGTTTATTATAAAGTTTTCTGACACCTTCCGGGGACAATGTGAGTGAGCTTGTGACAGGAAACTACGGTTCCGTCGGTAACATAAGGAAACATGGAAAAGGTACAATGTTTGAGTGCTCGTCAGCATTGAGTATATCCGAACAGACTAAAAGCTAAACAGGCCACTTAGAAGCATATGTCATCATGAAAAGCAAACTATATATCATCAATATATTGTAAACAAACCACGTGAACACATTTGGCGCTATTTCTTACACATAAGCGAAGCGTCAGCAAGTAGCGGCGTAATGCTTATTAAATTGGAACTGCAATATTGTTTGGTTTAGGAGGAAATAAATGATAGTAAGATTTTGCGATGTGAACAAGGTGTCAGTGTGGTTCATACATTTCATTAGTTATTCGAGACATATTCATAGAGTTTATTGGCCACCAATTCTTCGCACATGTCAAATATGAGCAGTTCCGGTACATATTTCGCCCAGTTATATTTCAACTTTGACCGTAAAAGTAACCTAGTAGTAGAAAGAATTATTTAACTAATGCAGCGAGTCGATTCAGTCTGCAATCATCTCGCAGTATCATGATCTTCTGAAGAGAGTTGTTTAAAAAACTGCTGCCTACAGGATTGACGTATGATAGGATTCATCTGAATTAGTGCGAGTCATATGCTTAATGGACCCATCTGGTTTGTCTTTTGATCCTTCAATTGCAGTCAGTTCTTTTAACCATGAACCCTTTTTGCTGTTTTTTATTCCCTGGCCTGAATACGGCTTGATCAGATCGGCTCGTCGGAACCAGCCGGCTTGGTCGCACAGTGCTATCAAAATGTACCCTGCCTGCTTTATTGAATGCGTTCTCAAATCCATCTAGGTAGTGTTTCTCTGTCTTCTCTTTCCAATTTAATTTGTCCAGCCTCAATCAAATAGGATTAAGCTCCGTTTGTTTTAATTACTTTTTATTCAAGAACTGATTTCTGATAAACCATAATGAGCAATTTTGGGGCTTTCAGAACCGTCTCATCAGTTCTTTGGTCTCACGTGTATGATTTGGTGACTGGTTTGGAAAATATTTGATGTTGGTTAAATGAGAACGACTTATGTGAACCAGTCATTACTCTCTAAACTTTATGACTGACTAGTGCTATTTTGAACGCTTGAAGCATACAGTTTCTCAGGGCACTTTACATAAGTACCCTTCCAAGCATAAAAGTGCACTGATCAGCTTATGTAAATTATACTCCAGTTTAGGGCACTCCTCGTAAACTAAAAGTAACACAGCCTTCAAATAGTTCTTGGCCGAACCTTTTAATCGTAGGGCTATTGTACACGTTTGCTTGCGACAGCAGAATAAATAGTTTTAGGCATCGTTATGTATGACATATAAACGAGATTATGAACATCGTGCTTTTGATCAGGATTATAGTTCAATAACGGCATATGTCACAGGTGAGAGGATTCGCAGGAAACTTGCAGATTACAATAACCTGCTTAAGTTTATTGGTGTATCAAGGACACGGAACTCATACGTGGCTAAACAGTACGGCCTTACTGCAGTAAGTGGACGATTAGACAGCACGGCAGGTATGTTTTGTGACAAGTGTGTTTGACTGAACGGTCAGACTGTATACAGTGAAATCAACAATCGGGCTTTAACAAACAAGAAGCAGGAAACGACCAATCAGTTAGGGAGTATGCAAATCAGGCGAACAACCCTGTTGGAAAACCAACACTAGTGAAAAGCGTGCGATACTAGCAACGGACGTACTGTACTTACACGCACAGCGCAGCACCAGTTGTTACGTATGGAAGCATTGATCGGGTCGGATTAATTAGATAGGTGACATGCAGTGTACGTACGCCTGTGTAAATCTGATGCTGCACTGAACAGATCACACCGGACACGGAAGTTGTAGATAGGCTTAGCTCTGCAATAAAACTTAAACAGTAAACGATGGAAGTAATTCGCTTGTGTTAAAAGTACTACCTGGGCTTGCTTTCGATATTCCTGCACAGTTAACCGTTTCAAACATAGCCTTGTCATTGTCCTTATCCGCACTCTATTGAATTAGGATCTCTGCCATCAGGAAATGAACCCAAATCTTCGTCATCCATAGCACGCCTTCTTATCCCCCATAACAACCACCTAGTTTTAACTACTTTGTCACTGAGATTATCATCCCAGCCAGTGAATGTAGCAAATTTCCACTGTGTTCCCATATTTCTACATCTGACATCACTGCTTGTGAAGTGTGCATATGTATACCATTCAGCTCAGTTCTGGTATGCCACAGAAAGTTTACTTTAGCTAACCGAAACCGCGTATATGTTGATTGTCTTGCTGTTACATGGATTGTGTCGGTCGTATTCTTCAAAGACATTGTCGTGCATCATGAAATCCGTTGTGACCATTCCCACAGTTGGTTCGTAATCTTGCTCAGATGAAAAGTCGAAATGATGGAAATATCATGAACTCTCTACCAGTGAGATTCAAGCCAGGAAAAATCCATTTTTCAGTTGTATTTGCGGTAGCTGGAAATACGTAATAGCAATAAGAAATTCACTTAGCTCAAACCCAGAGCTGGTTTCTACACCGTAGTAATAATGCAGCACGACAGCCAACGAAACTGTAATGTATTCCGTATCTGTACAATGTAATTATTCATGCATTGAAACAAAAATAGCATATGGTGTTCCGTTATGATTTACAATCATCACAGTCTTATTGCCATGAAACTGGTAAACTCCAATTTACACCACATAAAATTTGGGCCTTCCTCTTTTGGCGTTGCTAAACCTCCAATCGGTTCCTTCCATTTTTATCAGGTCTTTGATGTGCTACACAGGCACACTATTGTATTTCTTCAGAAAAAAGTTTTCATTTTCGCTATGCTATTAATTCTGTTCTTTTCTGTAGCAGGTCGGCTTAAGCAGCTGCGGTGATCGAAGTGGTGGATATGGCACTCAAACTTATTTTGGCTGTAAAAATTGCACTACTGTTCGGCAAACGTTAAGAGCTTAACAATCCCTGAGCAAGATTCTGTCGTATGACTTGCCAACCACATACAACATTAGTTTAATGTTAACTTAAACATTTCCTGTATTTCCGGAGATCACCAGTGTGCTTCTGTCATTCACCTAACTTCAGCCATACACGGTTTGATTAACCCTTGCTTTGTTCAACTGATGTGATTAAGGGTGGTCCAAGTCGATCACCATTACGCTACCACACACGGGTATGGCCATCTTGTGTATAAAGTACAAACCGACACAGACCGTTCCGATTCACTGCCATATGATCTAAACGCATTAAGGTATGGCGCAAGACAGTGGCGGCTGCCTGTGTCTTTTCGCCACTATTAGAACATCATGTAGACACCCGACATATATTCCAACTTCGGAAATTTTCTGACCGCTATTCAGATCGACCGCAAAAGGAAAGAGTAAACTGAAAAAGCAGTGAAACTGTTGAAATCACTTTCACGGTAGCCACGCATAGTAAACACCTACGTCCCTATTTTTAGTTATTCTCCTCCGTTAGCTTCTTCTTTTTATGTCTGCTGCTTTTGGATTTGCAAAATGGCCAAACATCTCTGTCCTCATTGTGGTTACTGTCATTTCGAAAGAAAGTAAACGTATATTGGAGGAAGAAATGCCAATGGACAGAGCTTATTATTATCTGTGAAAAGAGAGTAACGAACCGTTCACAACAGTTAACTGGATTTCACAAGTGGGTACGCACTATTTGCGGAATACTTAATGTCTGAGCTTATTTACACTTGTGCTCAATCGGTGAAAGACAAGCAAAACTTCACTGTCGGTGAACCGCCACGAAAAGTATCCGTCGAGGATTATAGCAACTTGCGCTTTTTTCATCCCCTACGTCAGGTCTACTTCTTCCAAGCTTAGCAACACATGAGTTAAACAGTCCGAAGTTCTCCAAGGATCATGACGTTCTATAATAAAACAGCTGCTGTGTTGAAATCGCACTGTTGTATGATACTGTTCTGAGTTTAAAAGTTATGGTAGATGATTAATAGTAAAAGCTTCACGTTAACATTAATTGTAAGCTGTGGTTATCTGACTGCTGATACACTGGCTACTGTGAGGTATAACTAACTAAGACTCGGAATACTCCAGCTATTGAAACAAGACATTCGCAGCAGTCTTCGGTGATTCATCTTCTCAGTTTTCAACGACAGTCTTAAACTATAAACTTCAAGTATATAGTAGTGTATGAGTCAATAACATATTTACGTTACATATAAAGCCCATGGCAGCTATCAGACATTTGGGCAGAAACCTATAAGCACTCAAGACCTTCAGATTTTCATCTAGCAACCAACTGACCCATATGCCGTCGACCAAACTTTCCGCTATTAGTCAAATGTTAATCTCAGTTATAACGATGGAAGGTTGGAAGAACAAAACGATAAGGAATTGACTTTTTCTGTCAATAAATATATAAGGTAGCTGAAATTTTTGACATTTTTGTTCATTTCGGCCGAATTACTGAGGATTTCACCTTGTCGAAATTGTCTGTGATGCCAGAAATCTTGGTTAAGAGTTGGGGCTTCAATAATTTGTGGTTTTTAGAAACTCCGAATGTAGTAACACCTGCATTGCTTACAACACTTCTTCTGTGTAATCGTCAGGTTTCCTGAATGTATTCCATTTCCGTCCTTGCTAATCTGTTTTCAGTTGTCAGCTTATATAACTCCCTGGAAAAGCTGTAACCATTCAACACGTACGATCGAATTCTTGCCTCATCAAATAGAAAAGAGCGATAATTAGCCGCTAGCTTGATTTTATTCGAGGAGGATTAGCCATAATAGTCTGTTTCAACGTCTGAGCTCAAACAGTAGATTTATAACGGCTCATCACCGTGTGCTGAACCGGACGGCTCAGTCTTAATAATTCATTCGCCCTGGATGTGGTCAACAAACCTTGCGTATACAATGTCTCACCCAAGCACAGATCCTCCTACTAACGCTCACTCACATAGGCCGACATCAACACGATCGACCAATTTATCCTTGCAGAGAAGACGATGGACTCAACCAACTGGAAACTGGAGACCAGACTTTGTTGACCTGGTCTTCGCCTTCACGCGCGATTCACCATCTTTGTTACGGCTGTTCACAATCTCTAGGCAGCGTGGTCGTTCATCGCCAAAGCAAAATCCAACTTTCAGCAGAAAAGTTTATCAACAGACTGATGCTCTAGCCCTATGAACTGCTTAGGGCCAGTCCGGGCTGGCTGTCCTGAGGGATTATAAAATAGCATTAATCCAAACATTATTCGGGAAAATTGGAAGGATCTTCACCCCCAGCACAATCCAAAGTTTGCAGAAAACTAGTGATAGTGACCTCATTGAGAACAAAGCGTCACAGTCACTGGTCTCCAGGTTTTTCGAAAGGAAAACTCCCGGCCCAAATAGTGATCGTTGGGCACAAGCCAAAAGTTTTATTGCGGTTGCCGTGAATAACAGATAACGTTACAAGGATATCACAGGGACAGCTGACTACCACGGCAGTACTGATGAAGTATGCCACTAAGATTGTGTTAACCTGCTTGGCGACGGTTGTTCTACTCCTAACTTTGGATCTCTAACATCGTTTGTCAGGCCTTACATTGGTAGCCCATTTAAACGTTTTATCTATGTTGACTACAAATAGCTAACGGAATGGCCACTAACAATACAAATCTCGGAACACATACCTAGAAGAGTGGGGAAGCAGGTGGTGTACTTGAGGCCCACCTGTGATGTGACTAGGCAGCAATCTGCACAACTGTTATTCCGTGTTTGATGTAAAGACAATGCGCGATATAAAAAAGAACAGATGTTGGATGAGCAAAAGTAAACGCGGTGACAGATATAGGTATGTGATTAATGTTGCTAAGAAATGTAACTTAGGAAATTGTTTTGTGAGGATTGTGTCAGAGAACAAAGGAAAGTCGCTGGACGAACTTATCACAACTATTGAAACGATTATAAGCAACACTGACAACGGGTGACATAGGATGCATTCCATCTGACCTCTTTTGATGCTAACGTAGATAGCTTAAGGTAGTGAAATTTCTCAGCAAATCCCAGCTAACATAACTGAACTAATGAGGTATCGCACGCTTTGGTTTGTACGAAGTCACTGAAATAACACGAATTAATGGCTGATATTAGAGTGGAATATTAACCGTGGTTCTTGTAACGTTTAATGACCGAGGGAGGTATCTAGAAAGTGGAGCTACGATATATATTCATAGGTTACGAAGTAAATAGAGCAGTGATGGAATGAATATCGGTTTTACACGTTTCTCCTAACACTTAATAAAAATCATGTCCAGACGTTTTGTCGAAACTAAGTTTCCCTATTCTAATTTACTAACAACAACAGAAGGTATACATCTCGACATTTCAATATTTCGCTTAGTCTTTTCAGTCACGAACGTAAAACACTAGAATATATAAGACATGCTGATAGCAACAATAATAAGAAAGATTAGGTTTACAAGAAACAAGAACTGTCATCAATTCCAGAGCAGACAAACTGCATGACTGAATGGTTTATGCAAAGCACAACATGGAGACAGGACATGCTGTTGACCCCGCCATCTCGTTTTAAGTATTGTTGGGTAATCGGAACCCGAAATTGCTTGACTTCTCCGAGGCAATATTAATCAATACTCGCCATCCGGTTCTGTGTGTGCATAACTTGTTGACCCAAGCAATTTGTCTGCTTTGGAACTGATGACAGTCCTTGTTTCATGCAAATCAAATTGTTGATTGTTTCTGTTGTTGTTGGTATCCACATGTCCTGTACATTCTAGTGTTTTACGCTCGTGACCAAACGGAATATTAAAACCTCGCGATAGAAATATTCTATCATTATTGGCGAACATTTTGTTGGGTCTAACAATAAATGCATCAAGCTCATTTTCACAAATCAGTTGTATAGCATGGAAACTTCATAGTCACTTTCAAGTTAGCTGAACATAATAATGTCACCAAAGCATTCCATCACAGAGAATTTGTGACTTACCCAGAGATCTTTTTGTGCAGAGTAGAGGGAAAGAATCGTAGCATGACAGACTCCACAGTTGTTTGATATATTCAATGAGATGTGGAAAATCAGTGTGGGATATGACAGAAATCGTCAGAGTTAGGCTTAGGTTGGTTAATGTCTAGCGTATACGTCTGCATGTGGTGCAAAACTTGGAAAATTGTATCACTTGTGAGCGTCCCAAATGACATATCGAAGTCAACAAATCAGTTCGATCTAGTATTGAGGATATTAAATGTAATCAATGGGCAAAATACCAGTCGTCAACCAAATGGTTATATTTATCACTAACAGCTCCCCATACAGTGCTTCTAACGCTCTTTCCCGATCCCCAAAAGAAAGGCGCTAACTGGGAGAATTACGTCATAGCATAGGGAGCTAGAATCGTTACAAGTTGGCCGGCCATTTCAAGATGCGTTTGCTTCCAGGAATGATACTCTCGTGACTAGAACAATCTGTGCTGAGAGACGATCGCAGAGACCGTAATTAATCAGGCACATTAACATGAATATAACTTGCCTGAATGAGTTGCATGTGGTGTATATGCAATCTGTGATGTTATGTGGTGACTAAGCTTTCCACCGGCGAAAAAATGGAAGCATACGAGCATGTTTTAATTCACTGTGTCTCGGAGGGATAGTAGATATTGAAACAAAATGAAAGTATTGTGTTAGTGGATCACACACTCCGCTGGTTTGGATAAGCACATTCCACTTCAGGTAATTGGTTTGCACCGTTTATGACGAAAGTACACCCTAAAGCCGACACTCCACGGCCGGTTTCTCTTGTTTAGCTTAAGCTGAGATAGTCAGAACGTGGTTCTGGCCCAGTTGCGTATCACCCCTACCAGTTGCCTCATAATAAGCGATGCTGTTGGCGCCGGCGGCCACGAGAATGAAGGTTTCGATTCATGACAACGGCGAACTGAGTCTCGAAGTCTCTATCTACAGCTGAATATTATAACACTGTGCAGACAAAGCAACGTTCAGTCAACCCGAAGTTCATGAGTGGTACATGGTGCAGTGAGGTGCAGTGATCGTGCCATACTACTCATACCGCTGCTATTCAGTAGTGGGCTACCAGGGCGCAAATTATGATGTTGAAGTAGCCGCAGGAAAAATACAAGAAAAAACATCGGAGTGCGGCACCGCATGAAATGGTTCTTGGCGCGTATGAGAACGTAAAAGAATTGAGCATTAACGTTTGCAGAAACCGTGACGGTCTGGACTCATTACCGTACGCAGATGAGTGTTTTTGTTTGTTGTCTTGTTGAAAAGCAAAACACCCGTGTTACTTTCCTGAATAAAAAACCCCTGTGCCATCCGCGTTCTTGGCTCACAACAGTGGCACATGTTCCATGAGCCTCCAACTCGGTGTTCATGCTTTATTTTGTTGTAACTCTAATCCTCAAGTTGCAGGCGCTTAGTTCAACCAGAGCTATCAAAAACAATCTTTCACTGCCTCTGGGCCTGAATGAGTGAGCAGTTCTATATTGGTGTCATTAACAAAAACATCATCTATATGCCTGTCTAATATGGATGTGACAAAAGTCTGTCTAGCAGAGCCATAGTAACTGGAAAGTGAGTGGCCAAGCCCGCGATAATACACGACGAAGAGCCACGTGTGTGTATTGGACGACCAAGAATGGTATTTAAGAGAAATCGAGTGAGCAGCGAGGTAGCTTGAACTACACGAATATTGGCGAACTTCAGATACACTTTACAGAAAAAGACGTCTTCAGCTTAGGTTTAAGTACGTAATGTAGTTGGCCTGAATTTCTGTACCTTTGCAGAAATGAATAGTAGATGGTTCTTTTTATCTATCTAGTAGACGCATTTATTAGGACGATTAGCGTACATGCGAAACTTTTTCGTAACGTGGCAAAGTCCGTTATGCTTACAGTAGCGATGAGATTTCCGTACTCCCGAACAGAAAGAGAACTGTATAATTTACAGGTTACCGCATTCATCTGTGTTCTTGAGGCTTCAAAAAGATTTACATCCCTACAGCAGAAAGCATGCCTGAAGCCACGGTCAAGGAGCATACGCCGGTGTGACTGAGAGACGTAGTAGCGTGCCCTTTGGCGAACTATAGCAAAATACCGCATACTTCATTATAGTACATCTATCAGTTACAAGTGGCGTGACTCAGTACTGTTTTATCGTTCACTATTCTGCCGATTTCTCTTAACCAAGAGAATCCGAAACACTATGAAGCTTTATTGATCAGCCAACGGTAGCTAAGTTTGTGGGTTCAAAAGTAGCTGGTTGTCAGTATATCCTTGTGGTGAGTTTATTGTGAATAGCTCTCATGGTTTGGATAGGTTTTTCACACTAGTCATACGCATATCACTGAAGAGAGTGTGGAAAATTAGTTGACATCCTATGTTGCATGCTTTTCGCTGCTCGCCCTCCAACTGACATTCCACGATCGGTTTTGTCCTTGTTTGAACTCATCAGGCAAAGGTGGTCTGAAGAGAAATTCGAACGGTCAATCCTTTGCTCGGAGGGAGCTGGTCATACACTATCAGTTTGAGTATGAGTATTTTGAAGCATTCCAGCCAACATTTCCAAATCAAGCGGCCGTAGACAGACAAACTGGCAATCCCAGATGGACTGTATTCGTCCCCACTAACAGGGGAAGAAATAAGTTATCGGTCATTTAAAATTTGTGTCACAGTTTATTTATTCCAATCACCCCATCCAAGTACATTGAAGAACATATTGCTTCAAGTTAACACTACACTTTCGAATAATTTCATCTTAAATTAACAGGTCGTTTTTTGGTCAACCGCACTATCATACTAACCCGTCGCCAAACCTCTAATGCGTTTGTTTGTACCCGTTTCCTTACTACCTTGCAGAAACTGTCATATACGCAATTAGGTCGACTACCTCTCTAACACATCGTAATTAATATGTAACGCGTCTTGACGTTGAAACCCCTGTGATTCATACTTCCAAGGCCGGTATGAAATATAAAAGCAGCTGTTTATCTGAGCACTGCTGGACACGGTGCTTAACATAGAAAGCGGTTTCGACTCTGTCAGCAACTTTAACGTCTATGCCCCCAACAAGAAACCTTGTTCATTGTTTGGCATGGCTAATGGTCGCGAACGCTGCCATAAGCTGTACTCGAGTTTTGTCACACACTTTTATACAATTCATGAACGGCAATAACTATCTATCGCAGCAAAGCATGCTGAAAAATACGTCGTATCTCGGCTCCGTCATATAAGCTAGGCGGTACATGGTTGCACTGAGAGGATTTTTGACCTCAAGTCTTGTACATTTTCACTCTGCAAAGGAAGTCCAATTCAAGGAGTATTTTTTCTATCAACCCATCCTGTCTTCATACCTTGCAAGCCTCCGCTATCTCAAGCAATGATTCACGACTGTCAAAATCATTTCTATTGCGTTACCAGAATTTTGATAAATCCATAGGTTTGGTTAATTAGGCTGTTATTCCCATTTATTTGGCACACTGCTGTTTACACTTTCCAATTTTATGTGTATCATTGTTGGCATAATTACCTCCTGATTCTAAACATTTATTGGCCCAATAGAGATACATTCTGCTATTAATCTCAACTGTTAAAATCATAAACATTTTACCTGAACTTTTATAAGCGAACGTTTTGGTATGGTAAACTTTAGACAAAACTAGAATGGAGCATTTGTTAGCTGTTACATTTCTCGGACTTGACATGGTCGAAACCTGATTTCCGCTAGGAGTTCGCTGTAATCTACTGGCAAAACTTTACTCATAGTAACCGTGGCAATCCGCTTTTGTGATTCTCTCCTAAATACCTTTAGTTTATGTGGTTTTTTTGAGTAACTTTCAGTCAGTTTATCACCATTTCCTTTAACTCACTACAGGTTAATCGGGGTCAGCATGCTGATCGTTAACTACCAAGTGTTGGTGGTAGATTGGGTTGTGGAATGCGAACTGATGACTTACGACTCTGTCACACAATGTCATACAGAAGCGTACTTACTTAAAGTTGCAAAGATGGGCAATTCTTCGACAGCTTGCGGATTTCCACATTGTAAAGTAAGTGTAATTCAGTAAGGCACAAGTAGTATGTGTTTATTCGTTACAATTCGTTGGAAGCACATG
>LUCH01001090.1:115035-126673 GCA_013368495.1 Paragonimus heterotremus
CGGCTTTCATGATTTTTGCCACTCGTCATTTAGACATAACCGGTAGACCTCGATTGCAAATAATATTAAAGGACTTCAATTCAATTCATTTCATACATGATCTGCTATCTTTCACTTAGACAGGGTGAATTGATATGTCTAGATCACCCCTGCAACGGACTGAGCTACATGGGTTTAAGACGAGAACATATTGTTGTCGGATCTGTTGAACTTCGTCTGGTAAGCGATAGATCCGTTGACGTATGTTTGGTTTAGTTGTAGAAATCCGATCCTAAATTTGCTCTCATTTGTGTTTGTTTTGTGCGGTGAACGATCGTGATGAACTCTGTGTCACAACTGCACATAAAGTTTTGCATTCTTCCTTTTTATAACTAACACTACTTATCTGTTAAAACTTCCTTCTTGGTATTGTTTGAGACGTTCTCATCTTCATCTGCACCTGATTGTTTTAATGACCTCATTTCCCGTTAATTGGTGGCTGTTTGTGGACGCGTGTTTAGTTGCCCTATTTTGAACAACTTTGTTGGATAATTTGTGTATGCTGTTGAGTAACGTTCAAAGTGAGATAGTATCTTTATTGCAATTTTACTAAACAGTACCGTATAAATTCCAATCATATCGGTCGCCTTTTCTGAGGTTTTTTGGAATTAGAGGATAGTCTTCTTGATACGACTGTCTGAATAAGCGTTACCGGAATTGTCCAGTACGCGTTACTGAGTGGATTACCCTGAATTGCCAGGAGCGATTTAACATGTGTGATCAAGCGTTTCTCAGGAATGACCATAGATTTACAAATAATAATTCCCTGGCATACCAGTACCGTCGTGTTTTTAGATAATTCTGGATGTAGCAAAATCACCGGCTGTCTCAAGACGAATATGTACCTGTTACGATGGTCACTTTGTTCAAGTAATTACCGTGTTCTGGATATACTATCGGGTGAGACAATGTGCGTACGTACGCTACCAGTTCACATTGACGCCGATTACTCAAGGAATGTATGTTGCTCAACAAAAATCACTTCAGGAATTGAGGTCGGATAGTGAATGATCATGCGTAAAAATCCATCCAGTTGTATGTCCTAACCGTACGCTTTTTCATATCACGTTCATGTAGGCCAGCTGATGCTGATCATCTGTAGAGTTCAACGGCGGCAAACGTTCAGGTCTGAGATGGGTAGGCTGGCCGGTAAAAAACCATGCTGCCCATACTTCTATCGAACGGTGTGCGTTGAAAAGAACGTCATTACTCCAGCGTATATCGGATTTCTCGCAGTATTTTTCATTAATGGACAAGATTATCATTTGAAACGCATGCATAATGCACTGCTGTGTGAAGATTATATACGTCGACTTGGATGACTTAAGTTAGGACCCAGTGACGTCCCAACCACATAATATGAAACCAAGACACAATGGGTATTGATGGAAGCGCTCTTACCTTCTCCGAAAATCACGGGCAACAGTTTAGCATCCAACCGCTTCAATTTTGTTGTTGTTTACGTCATACCAAACATGTATTTCGACTTTCGGGAAATATCGTTTATTTATCCGATCAGAAATTCGTTTAGTCCAGCACAATTCAACGAAGCATGGAAAAGGCCAGAGATGGCAAACTGCGCTGTACAAACAATCAGATGAATAGCTTCCAACGATCTAGTCCATAAGGACTTACGATTAGAACACTTATTAATAACCGCGCACCCCGAATGACCCAATATTTCAAAATACTACTGTTGTGACCAAACACTGGCCTACATAACAACAAAAGTTTTAAATGTACGCAAATCAGGTGAACTCACTTGTTTAAGACGTTACAGTGAAATCACGCTGCACAGTCATAGGAAGTTTGTGAGCTAGTTTGTGGGGCTGTTTCGTTTAGTAGTCGATTTTGTAATACAAACCTATCTTTCATACCGCGAAATGTATCTCGATGCCAGAAGAACACTTGTAGTGTTATGCACGAATAAACAAAATAAGCAAGCACGCAATGCGACAGTGTCTCTGAGGGAATCTGCACTGGAGCGCATCTATTCAGAAAGGTGAATCACAATTTCACTCAAGAAGTCGAACCGAAGCAAACCCTTGTGTAGATTCAAGGGTGAACGTTTCAGTGATGGTACAAGCGTTCTGCAATATAAGGTGATGGTGGTTCGGCCAACATACTAACTGCTGTGTGGTGAAATCACAACTAAATTGCGCACAGTCGAAATAAGTCTGAGTGTGTAAATACAATGGTAACAGTGTTCGAGAAAAAAGTGTATATTAATCTTGCAATAAAACTTCACATACTGCTTCTTCAAAAGTTAGGTCGGAGGTAGGATCATTAGAACCTGAGCAAAAATTACAATACTCTCATTTAAGTTGGAAGGAAACACGGTGGAACAGAAAGGTTCATCAGTTGTTTAAAGTAACGGGGGACATAGGAAGTCTTGAAGAACATCTGGGTTAAGTTGTGCAATAAAATGATTTTGTTTGTTCAGGCGAGTGACCTGCGCACTGTTAGAATAATAGTATTCACTGAGTGATATAAGACGTAGTTAAACGCTAATACCTGAAAGATTTTGGCGAAGCTTTCCTATCAAGGCTCTTGGATGCGTTGTCTGGTTCAGAAAGCAAAGGCTCGTAGTTTTCTGTGATATTCAGAAAAGGTAAAAAACGTGTGAATTACTTAACAAAGAATTGGAAGGAGTGAATGATCACATCATTAGTAGTTTTTATATATAATGAGAACTTACTGTAAGTACAATTAGTTTGAATATTGTCTCCCTGGAATCGCCGGATATAAGAAGATCGTAACCTGTTGGCTTAACGGTAAAATCTGGTGCCCCACTAGGTGGATTCACAACACGAACGGCTTACTTGTTTTGCTGCTTAATCTGGATTACATCGAACAATTTCAGGATCACCTCAACTAATCGATTCTCAGGACCAACAATCGCGGGTGCATTGACTCTTCGGACCAGCTTTTTGAAGACCACAGCAGCAAATAAAAAATGGACGCATAACAGAGCATCCCTGCAGTTTATAATGGAAAGTCGATAAAGTAGTTTTCATTAACTGAAAATCAGCTCGTTTTAACTGTCCCAGAATGAATATATTGTTCTACTCAGGATACGCTTACAGTGATTTCAATATTCATCACTTTTGTCTTGTCATATACAGTAGAATCCATGTCTTTAATGCAACGAAGTAGTGATAGACGTGCTGTCTAGTATGGAATTCGACTGATCGAGGAATCGTTGGCATTTATTAAAAGTTACTAAGACGGTCGGTATCGACAGATTGGTACGCGGAAGGGAGAGTGTACAGAATAGTTAGAAAAGATTCAAAATGATAGGTCATGATAATTCATTGTTGTTCAACAATGTGTTTGAAGACATTTCCACTTGAAGGTTTGTCAATTTTTTGAATGTCTATTGGTTGAACTTATTCTTTTCTACTTCACACAGATTCGCATGCACACTATAATCCGAAACACCAAATTGTTCGGTTAAATTCTCGCAGGTTCTGAGAATTACTAGGACTAGTTGTTTCTGGCCAACATCTACACAAGTTAGTCACTCACTGAGTTGAATAGGTTCTCAAACTCGAATTTATTGAACTACTTTCGTTACATATTTTACATTACAATGCGTCTGTACCAAAAATGTTGCACATGTATTTCGAACAGTCACCCATGTTTGCTTTTCAAGTTCAAAAGCATAAGGTTGCAGAATTAGACAGTCACATTTTTCCACATTAAATTACAAAAGTAAAACTTGATAGAAAACTCACAACCAACTAATCATGTAACAGTTCCCAAGAAAGTTCAATTCATAGTGGACAGAATTAAAACCGATCACTGCTTCACGGCAAAAATCGGGGCATCAAATGCTAACAGTACGAGATTGGTACAGAGCGTTGCAATAACCCTATAATCATGTCCCAACAGATTGGTATCATTCAGTTTGAAGTAACAAGCAAGAAGGTTAAAGCTTCATCTAGCATACCACTATTTAAGTGAAATCCCCACTGACTGTGAACTTAAGATCTTCACTCGATAGTCAGTCATTTCAAAACTTGCACCTACCAACAGCTAAACTTTTACCACTGTTACGAAAATTATGTTACAACCTATATGAAACGACGGAGCGGTCACTGCATCTACCTTTGCTAAGCAAAATTAGCTGCCTGCTTATAAACCTACCTACCTACTTATGTAAGTACTTAATTAGTCAATTAAGTAATCACTTAACTGCTCACCTAATTACCTACTCACTTACTCAAAAATTACGTTTTATCGCTTCCCTCATATATCCGTCTAGTTATTTTGGTTATTTTTTGATGGTAAGGTTGACGGTCCACTCCTTACACTATTCACGATCCCTTCTACAAATCATCTGCATCGTTTAACCCCTAAAAGTAAGTGTAGCTGAGTTATTTTCAATACACAATTCTCAAATCCATTCACTGGTTATCTTGCCTATGCTTAGTCGAACCGACAAGTTATGAAGTCATTCCGGTAACTGAGACTATCCACCAGATCTCTACTAAATCAACAATCCTACCTTACTGCTTATCACTGAACTGATATGGTTTGACCTCGGTTATTATGTAAAGGGTTTGTGTTACTGACAGTTGTGATTTTCACTGAGAGCTCGGTTTACTTGAGTACAGTATGCTATTCCTGTAGCGTTAATTAACTCGGTGCAAAGTGTTTTCAGACAGGTGGCCGATTTTTAACTTTTGACTTGATAAAAGAAATGTACATAGTACAAATAAACACACTGATTCTCATCGTGTAACCTGAAATGTTCCTCACACATGAGCAAAAGCAGGTGGCCAGGTTGGACCATAGGTTCATTGTGATCGCGAAGACTGTACGTTTAAACCTGACCGTCAGACGGAAGGTGTGATGAAATCATTGAAGTAGCAGTGAGGGAGTTATTTGAGCAAACAATCTTGATCACAGCTTTAATGATTTGTTGTTGGAAAGCCGGAATCCCTTTGCAAACAGTCACACCAATTACCCTAACTAGAGCTAATCTCTACAGATGTCATCGATACATGAGAAGACTCGGTGATATTCACGCATGCAAAAATGATCACATAGTGGAGACCTAGAAAAGGAAAAAACTGTAACTTTAATCAAGTGTCTGTTGCCGCAGGAACGTACCACTAATAAATGCGTATATTTGGCTATTGGTTGGAAAACATGAGTTAGCCGCTAATCATACACATGGTTTACATCCAGTCTTTTACGTACTTTGTCGCGTTGACCATAGGGAATTTGAAGAATTTCACACCATCAACGGCCTAAGTGGACTGAGGAATTGCTGACGTCATCTTTCAAAGTACCATATTTCTAGTTTCGGTTTGTTTTCAAGAGGATCGTCAACAATTTGTACAGCGCTTTATAAAAGTGAAACGTGTTCGATAGAGATTGCACGGAATGTTCTCCATATTTGTCCTCTAGGTTCTGTGTCACCTACCTGAATTAAGTGAAATAGTTCTGCCACAATTTAGAATTGGAAAATATGTGTAACGCAAATTAACTGGTTAATCATCCTTACAGGTGCTAGATGATTTTTAGTATAGGGCGTTCCAGTCATAACCATCCTGTAGGTCAGTCTGGGACCACCACGAACCGGATGTGTTTGTTGCAAAATCTAAGGTTTCACCTTGTTCATGTCCAATATTGAAACTTCACTGCACAAATTATCCGTTTTTATGGCTAATGCTGATTTCCCCAGCATTTACCTTGAGCGTACCACAATGTTTTTCTCCGTTGCTATGTTTAAGTCGTAAAACTTTTATGAGCATAAATTGACCTCAGACGTTAGCCACTCTGCCTGAGAAGTCTCAACATATGGCCAAATAAGAATTTTATAGATAATTGTATTTTACAACAACATGACTTCACGGTCATTGATATTCCTCACTCACTGACAGCAAAAGGGCAAAATACCACAATTTTGAAACAACATTTTTATAGCTGCAGCCGGCAGTATAATGTGCGGATGGTGGTTACTGTTGCGTGTTGTGCATTTGTGTTCAATTTGTTTGACTTTGAGTCTTTTTCCGTACATTTGCTTAACGCCATACACACCCATTTGCAATCCTAAAATGTATGTGTCTGAAGTGGCCTCAAACATCTCCTCACAGCTTGTCACTACCACTATAGTCAGGTGTCATGGTTGGCTGCATCCGAAACGGATTAACATGCCACAATGACCGAAGCCAAAGGACGCCTGCGCTTTATCCATCATTCCAAATGGTTTGCGCTGAGCCACTAGTGGTTCCATCCACACACCACGTATCCCATGTTAACTCCAAGAAATAAGACCAATATGTGTGTGGGTGAGGTCGATATGTCCAGCCGGCCAATGCTGATTAGCCAGTTAGTTGGCTAGCACGAAAAGGAAACCTTTATCTCTTGGAAAATAAGCAGAAAAAGAGACTGCAATGACAAGATGTAAATTGTGAAGACAGATATGTAAAATTTAAGACAACAAGCATTTCAGTATAGGAGTGCATGTTAGTGCATTCTAGAGAGGATAAGGACGGAAAACAAAAATCATACTGGACTACGGAAAGAACAGACAAACAATTCATCATAAAATACACCAATAAGGCTCAAGAGAAGAATGGGTAGAAGATCGCAGACACCAAAGTTTCTGAAAATAAATGCGGATTAGTTGTCAAATGAACATGATCTTGGTCGATGCAATCATTAACAAACATAGAGTTCATATGCTGATATGACCTACCTGAACCTAACACATTTGTCGTCTTCTTGTCGGCGGTGAAATATGAGTACGTTGGTGACCTACTAATCCTAGGTGGCTAGCTCATTCGCGGCCGCACACATTGCAACGTCATATAATCATGTCACCGTGACCTATGGTGCCGATGATTCCCTTGCGTTCCACGCATTTTCTTTCTCGACCGCACAATAACTGCTCGTCAGACTCGCGGACGTCCGTGTAAATCGTATTACTCTAGACCACCCGGTTCAGTGCTAAGTCTTTCCAACATCTAAAGTCAATATTACAACATGAAAGTCTTATCTGCATGACACGCTGGCATCTCCGCTTTTGACTACCAGGATTTTGCTCACCTGATTTCAGCTGTCTATAGAACAGCTGTGTGATAATTGTCACCAAACCTATTTCACATTACTGTTGTTTTATTACATTGTTGACAGTAGGCTGTACAAATGCGCTCGGGAGATAAAAATACCTGTTTTACTAAGTTCGGTTGTTACTACTACTGCATCGAAGCTAGCTCTGGGGTTGGGCTAAGTCAACTGCTTCATTTCTGTATTTCTGGAACCATCACAAGCTGTTTGGGAATACTGTCATCGCTCATTCGACGGACGTGACCCAGCTAATGAAGCTGTTTCAACATCAACAGGGCTTCCATCCCGTTCATGTCTGTTCGCCGCAGTACCTCTGTGTTTGGAATCATGTCCAACTACCGAATATCCAAGATACGTCTTAGTCATTGCAAATGAAAGCGGGTCAGATAGCGCACATTCCGCTGATACAGTGTCCACGTTCCACTGCCGTACAGTAGTATAGACAGCACCATTGAGGGGTAGACAAATAGCTTAGCGCTCGGCTTCAGACTGTGGTTCTTCCAAACACGTCTTTCAAGTTTTCCGAAAGCAAAACTAGCGTTTGCCACATGAGCTCTCAGCTCGCGGTCCACGGACAGATCGGTGAGCAAGTTGCTACCCAATTATTAGAAATTCGCGCAGCTGCGGACAACGGCTTCATTAACACGGATTTGGGGTGACGGTGCACAGACAGCACCTCAGCCCAGAGAAGGCAGAGAATAAGATAACGTCTCACCTGTGTTCATAGTCTGTCCACACTTTAATGTCGCGGTCGCAAAAGTCGTGGCCAGTTGCTGTAGTTGGCCCTCGCTGTGTGCGAATAGCGCGCGGTCATCTGCGAACAGTGGCACGCCAATCACTGTGGTGTTTAACCCGATTGGGGCACGGGAACGTCGGATATTTAGCAGGCGCCCATCCGTCAGGTACTTAGTCTCAACGCCGTTCTCCCCAGAATCCTAAAAAACAACTGTTGACACAGCAGTCAAGTATAAACTAAATAAGGCTGTGGGTAGAACACAACCCTGCTTCACGCTAGTGATGATGTCAAAATCATCAAAGGCAGATTAGCACGATTTATTTTCGCTCTCATGCCCACATTTAACAACCATATCAATTCGACGAACTTACCTGGATATCCGAAATTACCAAACACCGTCTCCAACGCCTCATGGCTCAAGGAATCAAACATCTTAGTGATGTCTACAAAGACAGCACACAAAGGCTGGTTCCGTTCCCGGCCATTCTGTTGAAGCTGTCGAGCAGCGAACACCACGTTGACCGTACTTCGACTCACCGGGAACTCGCATTACTCTCCCAGGAACATTTGTCTCCAAGACTTCCGTATTCAGCCGGTTCAGAAATATTCTGGCAAGCACCTGGCCTGCGCAGCTCAGTAGACTTAGCTGTTGGGACAGTCAGTTGTCATACACACACATTCAATATCATCTCAGGTATAGGCCTATGACGCAGAATTCAACACAACGTCTTCGCCCGGGCTGACAAGGTAACGAGATCTTCAAAACATGCAAACACAACTTATATGGGACTCTCGTGCATCGATTAACAGACGCAGCTGTTGTGCGCCGTGGATTACATAGTGTATACCTCCTGTAGATCACTACGACCACATATTTGGGATTCCGCCCAACAGTGCATTACCACGCTCACGGATTCTATCCCTGTATTTTCTCTGAGCAATTACCATTAGTGTGTTTGCTATGTTTGATCATTGTTTACAGTAAAATTTGTTTGCAAATCCTTCCGAAGTAATTTAGATGTTTGGTGATTCTGTCGATATTAATTACCAATCAACGTAATTGGCAACCTAGCATCTAAACTTGCCATCGGTTTGTTTGTACGGTATCACCGGCACTTCCTCATGAGCTGTTTGAGGATTTATAGCCAGTGGCATCTTTAATGCTATTCACCAACAGCGTTATATTGGCCGTACATGAAACCGACTGTATAGTTTGTTCAAGCATTATTTCTGCCCAACTCTGTACAGCGTGTTACACTAGTTCTGATTCCTCTTATATTGTGCACTAAGCACTCTATGTCGATTTTTTTTAGTTATATATAAAATGCCTACGCGTTTCTCCGAGATTCCGATCGTCCCTTATTCGTATCAGCAAATAAACCGTAGAACTGTACAGCTGCACCTATAGGTTTTGTAGGAGATGACACTGTATTTTGAAATTAGAACACGAGTGAAAAAAGTTTGAAATGTCACACAAAACCTTGAAGTGATCGACGCTAAACAAAGACAGTCATTTTCATCCCAGCCGAGCATTAGTTAGACCTGACGAAGACAACTGAGAGTTTTAGTAGACCCAAACAATGCAGGGAAATTCAGGATTACAAGCGGCTGTGTTCGGAACTTTCTCCCATTAGGTGCGAGCACTGGCTTAAATATATGATCTCAAAGGGATAACACTATATACCAACAGTCTTGGACAGTGCACTGATTGCAGTTCAATTGAGATGCGCGTGTATGCCATATGTAGACAGGGTTCACGATGATATGCACTAATCGGGATCGAGAGGTTTATGTTTGAATGAAATTCAAGTGGTGTACCGACCATGTGAGGTGCTTTTGAGAGCACAGGTTGGGGTAACAGAGTCTGGTTGAAACCGCTTATAGCTTCAAGGTGAGAAGACAGGTAGATGTACTACTCCCCACCACATTACTGGCACTCAAGTTACATGCATAGAGTATTAAACATGTTTTCATAGTTTACTTTATTTTTATGTACAGCCTACATCACTTGCCTTCGTACAAAATGAACACCATTCACTTGAATTGATTCCAGCTTACAATGCATTCCTCGTGTGCACACATCGTCCTCTTGATGCACTTGCTCCGCCAAGGTCGGAACGTTTTATAGTTTGCTATTTTGTAATTGCGTTTTGAGCTGACTATTTGTGCTCGTACGTCTGGATAAGGTTAATCTCCTGCAAACCGGTGAGGTCTTGTTTTGATTTGCCACACTTATAGTTCAATCTTTTTCCTATAGTTTCTTTCCTCTTTACTTCTCCCCCAAAAGTCTTGGTATTGTTACTCCCACTATTCTTTTTTCTCTCTTCATTATTATACCTTCTGACATTCAACCGGAAGCAGTTACCTCAGAGAACACTGTCATGATTAAGCTTCCTGGGTTTGGCAGTAGACAGTCTGTGCTGGAGTTCACAAAGAAGGAAAATATTTCTGACTTTCGTTGAATCCACTCACAGCGTATCATGTATAATTAAGTTGTCTCAAATTCACCTGAGGTCTTGGCTGTGAAAGTTGTGGATGTAGTTTATGAGCGTCCGGCAGAGACCATCTCAAATGTTAGTAACTCAGCCATTACTAGTAGGATGAAAGCTTCTGATGAGGACAATCTCAGCAAGCTTCTTGCCGGCGTCTAACTGGAGATTACAGTAAACACTATGAACAGAGTAAGATTGTTCACATAAAGATCTTTTAGGCAAGCAAGAATCAAACAGTGCTTCGGAACGACTTCTAGAAGAGCTGCTGACGACTTCAGAAAGAAGGCTGTTCCAATAGTTAATAATCCTATAAGGAAAGGACTGTTACCTAAAGAACATCCGAGGACAAAGATTGAAAAGCTTCCAGTTATATTCTCGTCGGCCATCATCAGTTGATATGATAAAGAATTGCTCATCAAGAATTACTCTAAATAAGAAGTGTGTGTGAAATAACTCACTGCGGAGTCATTGAAATCCAACTAAACACAAACCAATAATTTTAAGTCGATACTCGTACGTAACATTTCTTAGGCCCTTGACTAGTTTGGTAGCCACGCGCAGGACACGCTGAACGGCTGATATGTCTTTCTTCAAGATGGTGTACACGATCTGAAACGCTCTCTTCTCTGTGCAAGGAAAGCGCACTTAATCATTATAAGAGCGCCATGTCCCTTTATTATGGCCATCTCGTCGTGATACGCGAAGAGCAGGCTGGACGATAACCAAAGGCCCAGATGCTTCTTTATGTCGATTTTCGTGCTATTTATTGTGTTGAACACACTACGAATCATGAAGGCATTATTAGAATTGATAAATGGATTGAGAATAACACAACGTTATGAGCAAGTTGTAATACTCTACGTCTCAACCACCTCGGGTGGCCTTCCTCAGGAGTGTTGTAATCGAAATCACATTAACAAAGGAACCTTTATGGGCCTTAGTAACGTGAATCGAACGATCCTTCTTGATTAAACCAAGAGACAGCTGGCTGTTGTCTTTGTGTCAGTTCGGCGGTGCAACGTTGTAGACTGCTGTTTGGTACTCCCTGAATAACTCGGTCACAACTAGAGAGTCAAATGGAATCTAACTATCCGGTAGTCAAAAAGAAAAAGTAGAAGGTTTATTCTTTCTTAATCGTCGCATACTGTTAAGTAAGAAGTTTTGTTCCCACGAGCTGTTAGTTTGGTGTGTTCACTGATTTTCCGCTTGCACTTAATTCGTACGATGGGGAACGGACTTGAGTCCATCGAGTTTTCCGTTAACTTATGCTTCCCGACTGAATAGTAAT
>LUCH01001091.1:0-20098 GCA_013368495.1 Paragonimus heterotremus
TTAATAAATTTTAAACAATTTGAAAAAAAACAGCCGAACAGTTTTATTTGAAGGCGAAAACAGTTTAAAGGATGCAAAGTTTACTCGTTTACTTTAGATGTTTAAATAGTAGAGCTGCGATTAATGTGAAGAAATTAAAGATAATTTTTTGTCAAGGGTTGACATCCAACTTTGACTTCTTGTTCTACAGAATCGAACATTTCTTGGATCCCCCGACCTAGAAACAAGGTGAAACATAAAAATGTTAAATTTTCAGCGGCGAATTTGAGCGACCAGTTATGAAACAGTCGCTCGGTGCAATTTATCCCTTGAGTACCTTTCGCTGCTTTTTACCAGGTGCTTACTGCATTTTGTGGATATCTACGGTACATCTCAACGGGAATTGTGGAAGTAAACCACAAGACAAATAACCGCTCGCCAATCAATGAGCAGCAGTTCCAAAGACAGTTAGGAAAGAGCGACCAAACAATTGTGTAAGCAGTGAACTAGGTTGCGTTCGTTAACTTCGCACCCACCGCGACCTGGAAAATTTTCCGGCCTCCTGATGCACAAAGTATTAAAGTGTTTTCACTGGGGTTCAAGTATGGTTGACATGTCAACATGTAACAAGCGACTGGTGAACCGTGAATTATGGTGTATTTTCCGAATCAAAACATTGCGGTATTTTTGTTTCATACTGTCTTTGTGTCTTATCTTCAATAGGGCGTTAACGTTACTTCTACTGAATCCGCATAAAACTGTAAAGGTTTATGCAATATCATCTTCCATGTGTTTCCGTTAGACGAACTACAGTATGGAGTTGTTATTAACAGGCTACCTAAAAGTATTCAAAAATATCATGGAGCCCATTTAAGCGAATTCAATGGTCAAGACAATTTTCTAATTCAAATGGTTCATTGATTCTGTTATATTAGTCATCGTTTCCTTGGTGTCAATAAGTATGTGGTTATCGTTGAAGTACCATCGATAGACGTCTGCTTGACTGCTGACGTCGCTTTCGTGCTACTTCAGGTGGACAACAAATATATCTGCTAGCTGTGAGTCGCCGACAACAGCGCCGACAACTTGTTTGTTACCGGTTTTCTGGACGTCGGACTTGATATTTTCTGTGTACAGCGAAGAAGATTGTGTCAAATCCTATGTAGTTAAGCGTATATTTAAATGATTCGGGCCAACAAGATGGCAGATTACATTCATCACCAATATCGAAGAATATTTTGAACAACGGTTCAATTCCATAAATTGTACTGCCAAATGGTTAATCAAATTGATCTAAATCTATCTTGCTCAATTTTTGGAAAACTGATTCGTTATACCCAAGGAATAAGTAATAATTCACTGTTTGTGTCGCGGTGAACTGGGTGTGTGAAGCTCGTGCAACAGACATATTTACGACGTGTGTAATTCTCAGGCTGAAGCTAATTGCCCTGTCGCCTGATCGACGGAGTTATCTGTCGGTATTAGTTTTACTTCCTCATGGAAAGTGATGTTTTCCGTTGAATTGCGTTTGTAGAATTTGGTAGGGTTATCTATTATTAGCCATCCTCGTGGTACGTGTATATTGTCAATGTTATCGACAGCCGTGATTCCAGAGACTATTTTGGTCACAGAATTTACCAGCTCACCTAGAGAAATCTGCTGGCAAACTTAACAACTCGAACAAGGTCAGTTTTCTCAGTTCGCGGAATATCTAGCGAAGACAATTAGGAATCACATCTCAGCTACAACAAAATGTAATCATCTGGATCAGATGGCGTTGATAACTGGTGAGTCTCGATGTGTGTGTGATCATCTGCTTCGTTTATTCATTCCAACATTCCTAAGGAAATCCGTTTAGAAACCACCGGACAGTTGTATGAAGCTGAGGAAATACGAGGATATATGCTCGGGAGGTAAGCTGCGCGACAGTTTTCCCACGTTTTCCCTCATAATAAACTTCGATGCTATTTCGAGTCTACCAAGCATGGTCACGAATTTATAGCGATATAAACTATCATTAGCAGATGTTTGATTCAGCTTAACAGTTTTCACGGAGAAACAGTCTGGTTTATTTCGAAAATTCTGTCTCCTTGGAACGTCTATCTCACACATATGGTTAGAGAATAAATATTAGCACAAGATCTGTTTAGTGTTACGATGCCCACTGAATGTTCCATCTCTGTTTCCCATGATTTCTCTGGTTGTTATTCAAAATTCCCTGTCGTAGAGCTGGATAAAAAGTTACCCGATGAAATTATATTATCTAACCGCAGACCCTGGGACAAATTGGCCAATCGTGTTCCTAGTACGACAATAGTAAGCTTACGCAGTGATTATGAGTTTATTATTAAATGTTCACGGTACCAAATGTGGATCCTAAAAAGATTTTCGTGGCAGAAACGATGTGATACAAAATGAGTTATCTATGGCAACACGGTGAAACCCTTCAGCAGCCCTAATTTTGTGGCGTAGAACTAGATAATGCGACATCAGTTATTTGAAGTCACCTGGTTGAAACCTTTCTCAGATTTCGTTTGCTGGTCCTGGATCGTAAAGACAAAATTGTGTTGAATGTTTGTCAGTTTTTCCTACTTCATAAGGTTAAGCACGACAAATTGGTCATAATGTAGTGGCTTGCGTATACTATTAAAAGTAGGGCTATATTTGTGTCTTTATGCAACACACACGTAAGTGACAACTGAGAGGATATTTGTAATTCGACGGAAGAGCGGTTTTCGTTTTTACCGCACACTTTTCGGATACTCTCGTCAGGGTATTACAAAAATAATTACATGCGAATTAAGTCGTTTGGCATAATATGATTATAGTAGGTCACGCGAAAATAAAAGATTGGTTTTCACAAACATATGAGAGTGAAACCCAATTTGAAAGTTTGTGTGAGCTAACAAACGATGATGTTTTCTTGTAATGTTGTGAACCATTTCACGTGAGTTGGATTACTTCAATCAGTTTGGTTGATCAACTGAAATATTTTCGTCTTTATTTGAGTTAATAGGTACACAATTGCAGATTTGGAGTCCAAGCTTTGGCAGAGACTGATATCTAGGCTCGCTAACCAGAATCCAGAAATCGGATGAATACAGGCTGAATACTATGCAGGACGAATGATGTAACACAATTTATCACATGGTATATCCTAACAAGCGGAGTGTTTACGGACACACAGTGTAAGGCGGTCAGTTGACGATACAACATGAGTGAATAAAGGTAGTTTCTTGCAACTTATGAACAAGATGTCGTTTTCAACTTCTCCCTGAATTTTCACAATTTCCATCCTTCTCACATTTGCGTAAACAATGAACATTCTAGCCACCTTCTAAGTTGTTGTTGTAGATGCTGCCCATACTAATAGCACACTGTTAATACGTACTCTATCGTGGAAACAGGCTACCCTTAACCTACAATTATGCAGTACGTCCGGATTAATCTTGTCATTGTGCGGCCTACAACAGTGGGTTGTATATAGTAGAGTTGTTCACATTGTTTACACATTTATCTGTAAACCACCGAACACGTATAATTTAACCCACCCGCTTTTAATTTCATCATTCAGTCATGTGACAGGAACAACGGTGATACGATAAAAACCAATCTCCAACGGTTAAACTATATCATAGTTGATTGGGACATGCGGATAATTTCACAAAAATAAGACACCTCAGCATCAGTCAAATTATCAGGTTCTGAGTTCGGTCAAATAAGATGGTGTAATGATATTTCACTGCAAATGGTTTGGTTTATCTGTCAAATATAATTCACGGTTTCCAACATGTGACAAAGATCTCTTGTAAGGTCTTTCAGCACGGACGTTATGTCTATCATAACGACCCATCTTTGAGACCAACCGATCTGCCTCAATGCATTCGACCATTTTGGATCTTACCATATTCAGAAATTTGAGACTGACGATACCAGTCACTAGCTATCCATTTTTTTCTTCCGACTTTTCTCCATCAGGGGTACGAGGCTATTGTCGGGCAGGATTACGCAGTGGTTTAGGTCGTCCGCATTTCTGGACTTAAATCCAATACTTCAACGTGAGATAATTCAGCAAATAAGTAGTGATGAACATTTGTTGGGTGCAAGCTGATTTGACAAGAATTGACGCTGAAGCTTGAGGAAATTAACCAGTATACAAAGATGTGCATTTACATGATACAAACAAAGAAAAAATGTGAGATGAAAACATATTTGAGTATTATATAGAGATGTGTTCCGTTTTAATCAGCATTGCAATGGTTTGATATAGCTGTGCACAGTTTTGAATGAACTAACAATCTTGTGAAAACATGTGTTTTTTAAAAGACTTGCCTTTAAGTCATCCACTTCCTTTATGGTTACTGTAATATGAAAGCAAACATAAACTTCGAAATGATTGAGAAAAAGACAGTCCCGGTAGAAACATTAATATATATCGCTGGCGAAGTATGGGGGATTTGTAAGCACTGGTTCATCCATAGGTTACTGTTGAATCGCACAAATTCGTTGGCACACATAAAATAAGGCTATCTGACGACGTAGTTGTCGGTTTAATTAATTGCTGCTCACTAGGTAACAAATGCATATGCACATTTCCTGTACTCCATTTTCGCCAGGAGGCATTATTTACATTGGCGAGTGCGACCTTCTGGATAGCTGTACTCACGCGAATGGCAAACGTTGACTGACCAATAAATTTGAATACTGCTACTGTTGGCTGCAAAGCGAAAGCCTAACACCTTTCTTAGAAAAATAAATGTTAGCACTACAGAAAATTAAGTGTCAGATCTTGAACACCATTATAGATGTTTTCATGATGGTTTTCCAGTATTCACCGCAGTTCCAGAATAGGTTCAGAAATGGGTTTTGCAAATGGTCTGTCTCAGTGACCACCAGCAAAGTGGTGGATAGCTGTTTCAACTTAGTTGTGTCTCATCAGTACCATGGTCGCCGGAGAATCAAACACGCGACTCGGGAATAAATGGTAGATTTAAGTCCAAGTAGCCATCCACCAGACCACGGAATCAAGGTCACGGGGATCGCAGGAAGGTACCTGAATTAGTTTCCGTAGACATTGCGCTTCCTTTTACTAAGGCAAATCGTTTGTAGGATTTGCTGAAACAGCAAAATGGGCAGTTGCTTACTTTAATTTGACATAAGCGCTCTGTCCAGTCGTCTTATAGTTAACGATCTGGACAAAACACTAACCCATCTGCAGGTTATCTATTTCAAAGAGAGATGTTGGCCATGGTATTCAAGTGTCTGACAAGCAGCACACTACATTCTTAGTTTCACGCGTAATAGACCTTCTGAATGCGACATAAGAAACTTTCAATTGTATCGACATTTTCGTTTAATGAACGAATCATCAGGTAAATGTCGAAAAAATACCTATCATGAACCAACCTTGTCCAGTAAGTTTACATATTTTAGCTTTTCTTAAATATGCCACGTAACAAAGAGGATTTTTTATGATGTACATATGTGAGATTGATGCATTGACAGATAAACTTCACCATCACGCTTGCTATCACGTTGAGCACGAACCTCGAAGGCTTCACTTAATATTGCTATCACTCAACGTCAGAGTGATGTAACATCCAACCAGCAAATCCTACATCTGAAGTAAACTCGGGCGAACATTTAGACCATTATGGAAATCAACATTGTGTTATCATATATCAGACGACTATCCCGTAGTTATGAGATCAGTCATTATTGACCCTTGGGGACCGGTTTTGACCTAATTTTCCCTTCGTAAATCAAGTTTGAATTACTCCCCTTTATTTTGCTCTCGTTTGATATGATTAATTTACAAATCCACTTCATCGAGACTTCGTTAAATACATCTGCCTATTAGCTGCTGCTGTCAGTAGTTACGCTCGTGAGCATCCTTTGACTTGAGATTTTTCCCGGTTTTTAAATAAGTTCTTTACGTAGAATGAACATATAATACTACAGGCTTGTCACTCCGAAACAAACTACACCGCGGCTATTTGTACCACAGAGTGCGCGTCATAGTTTAATGTAGACCTGTTCCGATATAGATTTGTGGTCCGCTGGATGACTTCTCCCTGTTGTATGAAATTCGTGCGATGTACCTGCAAGAATAAAACTTGAGATACTGGCAAAACATCATCTTGTAGGCAGACGAAATATATTCAGCATACTGATACTTTCAGTCGATCCTCCATGTTATACGTTTCGTTTGTGGACTTAGTTTTTTAGACCATGCGTAGTCTACATACCCTCCACCGTGACTTTCTGACCATAGTCACTGTCATTGCGATTCAACTTGTGGGCCCTCTAAGTTAGTTTCTTCCCGTTAATCTCAGGTTGAATTGTATTCGACGGTTAGATACAGAATGCTACAAGTTGTTAGTAAAACCTTCAGAGAGTTTCCATTGATTATTATGCTTAGAGTACAAATTATTCTCTTTGTCTAGGCGATATCGCGATTCAGTACAAGCCCATAAATCCAAGTATCCAGCCGTGAGTTCAGTGCCGAATGAATTGCGTTACACGTGGAATTTTGCAACAGCCATTTCACAGTAGTCGGACATATATGTATCCTTCAGACCTCGGATATTTCCCTTGCGGGTGATGACTGACAAGCGGACAATGACAATTTGAAATTGGCAAGCGGAAACCGAACTAAATTAAACAGGTATTGCCGTCATTACGATTTGAACAAACGGTTGGAGATTCAAGTGAGAGGAACTTGAAAGTACTGTTTCTGATTATCACGTGTCCTTCCATGGATATCGTTCTGTCAGCGGCTTGGCAATTGCTCCGATATTTCTGCGTGTTTTCAACAAGCCGCGGCAAGCTTACGTTCTTGTGTAACGGTCAATATTAGCTCACGGAAACTGTGAAACAACGTTCAATTCTCAGCTTGAGCATTTATGAAATACATTGTTTAGAACAAATTTATCCGGTTAAATCCCTATGGGTCGAGGCTCTCTGTTATGGATGTACATCAAGTCTATTACGCCCACAGTTGTTTGTACCTTAGTGTATAATTATGCAGTAGAAGAGAGTAGGAAGAATTTTTCAACTGGTCGTTTAGAATGACACGGTTTTCAAGTACTTCTGTTTGGATACATGGAAAATAATCCGGGATGTTCAACAACAATTGATTGATTACCTTTTGAGCAATTTCATGTGAATATTGTCCAAACAATATTTTCCAGTTGACTGGATAAGTGGTATACAAAATTTGCAGACAGATATTTTAGCTGTTAGCAACACGCCGCAGCGGCATGCTGTTCGTCATTGTTTTTAAATTTCACAAAATAAAATTGTCACAAATAATTTAGTTTACTTCTTCCGTCCTTGTCAACCTTCACTGTATTGGAGAAATGGAAACTCAACTCTGTCAAACGTCATAAAACTTCGAGTATATGCATAGTACAAAGGCTGGTAACGTTGTCTATTTATAATGAACATCGATTACATTAAAGCCCAACATTTTTACTCAAATAAAATGATCTACCTGATACTATCAACAAGAATAATTCCACATATGTGTCTGTTGCTTGTTTTGGAAGAGGCCGACTGAAATTTTCAATTGAGGACGAAATCTGCTAGTTGGTGTGAATGTTTATCGATTTGCAGTGAATTTCCAAGAGTTGCTCCTGGAACTGAACGAATGTACAACATATTGTTTCGTCTATACGCTTAGATTTTTATCTTTATCTACTGAAACCTACTAATGAGTTGTACACCGTCTTGTCATATTACTGTGCATAGTTTCTGCAAATCATGAGTATAATGCTGTTTCATTATTCTGTCAACTGTAATGTTGATTTATCGTATGGACGCAGAATACTACCGTTCGCGGTAAAATGATACTGACTATATAGTCAATTATTATTCCGTGTACTTTTGCAAGAACAAAATAGGGTAAAGCAAACGCAACAGTGATTATTGCCCGCAACGTGATTGACATAAAAAATTCCATTAAACGATGGATATTCAGGTTCGCTAAAGATCTTCCAACAGTTAAATATCTGAAAGAAAATCGAGCTAGTAGTTGTATTTCGCGTGACCTTTGTTCGAACTGATGTCGCCACATCTTATCACGTACGTACTAGTTACAGTGTGTGTACCAATATCTGTGTGGGTGCAGTAACACCTACATAAGTGTGATACAGAAGCAGCTGTTCGTCAAGAAGATATAGCATTTTCATACAGATTGAACATCACCCACAATTGATCTGAGCTGTCACATTCCCATAGAATTTCCAATCGGCCTCTTTCGAAAAGAAACACTAGACTCGAGTTTCGCTCTCATTAGAGCTCGTCAGTAATGGATATCCTCGCCACTGCCGGAACCTGAACCACGGACACGTTGTTCGTATAGCATTTGCATAAGTTTTTGTGCCAGCGCTTTAGCCAGTCCGTTGGAAATAGTATGAATGAGGTCAAAGGTCATCTCCGCAAGACACCGGGTCCATTCATTATGCGTTGCATTCTCAAAAAATCACTACGCTAGAACTCCATCGGCAATCTTAGTCATCTCCACAAATGCTTACTTCACTTTACCGGTGCAATTGCTACTACACAGTTGTAACTGCCCTTGTGAGTGCGAATGGCACTGCGGATTTTCCCATTTCTGGGTAAAATTCTCTCCTCAAGTGACGATTTTATACACATCTCGTAATTTTTATTCCTTCAGGATGTATTTTTTGAGGTGCAGCAAAATCAAATGAAACAAACAAAATACGACTACCAGCTGGTCTTTCCGTGTTCATCTAGGAGAAGAACTGTTTCAGTTAAAATTCTACTGAATGCTGATTTGAGAGATTCTGTGATGCAAACTGAATCGGAACGGGCGCTCAATATGGGTGGAAGCAAGAGCCAAGTGATAGGAACTTCATGAAGTCGATGGGTATTTATACATCTAGAAGCTCTGGGATACATCTGCAAAGCCACTGTCGATAAGTTAGTCGAAAGATGTGAGGTAATTTTCTGTGTTTCATTGCACAAAACTTGGAGGGTATCTGTACAGCTGCTAAACATTATGAAAAAGATGCACAGTTATTTGTTCAAAAATATCCGAAGTTACCGGTTGTTCCAAATTGAACACCATCCCTACTGGATCACGTCGTCCGTACTCAGATGAGCCATTCGGCTAGCCCATTCCAAAAGGAAGCACCAGACTGAAGTTTCGCTCTTATTTGAGCCCACCAACAGTGGATATCCTTGTTCCGATCGGAGTTTGTACTCAGTAACCTTAAAGTAGGTGCGACCGAACGATCAACTCCAAACGCTCAGCCACAAACTCGTATAAGTAATGTTTAGCTTGCTTATTGTGGGGTTACTGATGTGATTAATACACTAATCCTACTAGCATCAGGGTTGGAATAAAACTCTGATCCGAACAACGATATGCACTACTGAGGAGTTCTAACTAGGGCAAAACTTGAGTCTGATGCTTGTATTAGAAATGGGCTAGCCGGAAGTTTTTTCTGAATGCGAATGCTGCGATCAAGTGTGAGTGATTTTCCAGTTAAAATAACCTAACTCCATGAACCTCCACTACTGCCTCCTAATTGTTTTTTGGTAATAAATCTTGAAACAGAACTGTTGTTTGGTGGAAAGTGTAGCCATCGTCCTGCTTGAATCACTGTGGAAATAATCGGTCCCCTGTCATTTTTATACCATCCATTGCCGGCACACAAAACACAGTAGACCTCCTTACTATATATCGTTAGTTGTTTCGGGAAGCGGAAGCCAGCGTTCATGTAATAAATGTCAAGAATAAATTTGCATTCGGCATAATTAATTTCGTTCCAGTACACCACTGAATACAATTTTTAGTTTACTCATCAACGGCTAGTAGTGTCAAAATATGATTACAACGCAATTATGTTGCCATGAAAGTGAAGCGGATCAAACCAAACTGGAACGATCAAACGTTCATGAACGAACGAATTAGAAAGCAATATGTGATGCTGAACTCATTCACTTGAATAAAAAGTTGTCGTTAACTTATTGCAAGATTGAATTTGTTAAAAGTTTTACTTAGTTTATGATAAACATTTACTTGATGCTAACTCAGACCTTTATGACCCTCAACAGATTGTAACTAAACTTGGCCGTCCAGCGTTATGGAATTGACAGATCGCATCTTAGACTAGATTGAATTGCTGATAATCTACATTGTGAATTCGTTAACATCGACGAACCAAATTTCGCTTTAAAGGATTGAATCTTGATACCTGTTCCCTAAAACTTTGGAGCTGATACAAATGGTACTGACATATTAAATATCGCCTTATGATTGTGAGACAGAGTATGAACTATGTTTTATCTAGCTGATTGACCTTTTTGGCCAAGTTCCATTTCGGATGGTAGAAAATTCTTGAAAAATGATCGAGCATCACATTTGGCACAAATGCACATAAGAATTCATCAAAATGTTTCCGCAAAAATGTAATGCATTATCTTGTGCGGATTGAGTTTTTACTTATCGCGGTTTATTCAGCTAATTTATTTCGTTTCCTATAGCCGAACCCATCTACCTTAAATTCTAGATGATGCCATCACGTGAAAAACCGATTAATGCGTGGAGTTCGATAAGACAAAAACTGCGTGACTTCAGTAAAAATATGCACTACCTTTTGAGGACAAACATCTTTAGAGGGAATTCAGCATACAGGTGCTCATTTTAAAAGTGCATTGAATGAAACGATAAGGGGCGAACAGGAAAATTCATTTAAGTCTCTTCGGCGCCAAGGTTGACACAGATAACCGTCAGGTGCAACTCAGAGAAACTGGGAATGCATAATCTGTCTGTTGTGATATTCTGAAAATCGGTATGCTCTCAATCAGACACAATACGGGAAGTACGTAATAACTACTAACTTGCGATGTCCTGAATCCAACAGTTTTGCAACACCCATCTCAAGCACTCCCAGAAACAACAGTCAGATTTTCCTTATCCACCCCGAAAAGTTTGGCAACTGTAAGATCAGTAGACAACACTGAATTCTTGGAAAACGATAAAAAAGCTTTTTTACAAACTGCTACCCACCATCAGCTTTATCTACAAAGTGAACAATTTGGAGAAAATAAATACATTTGTTGTGACGTGTGACTTGATCGTGTATACGTATTTGTATATATGTAAATAGTTGTTTTTGCCTGAATAACTAATGTAGATATGAGGACAATAATAAAAATATATGTGGATTTGTATTGATGAAGTGGTTTATAATTACTAACGAGTACATGAGGGTCATTCTCATTTGGACTAAGTAATAATGTGTTCACTTTAACACTAACCGATTTTCCAAGAAAAACACGATCACTCTATAGCAGTTTTCCCAACACGTTCTAGGAAATCCCAAAGAACGAACATGCAGGGCCACAATATAGTTTGTTTCGGCAAAATTTCGTTATAGCAATAAACTCGCGAGGTTAAGCAACTACCGATTCCGACTCATCTTAATTTCTCTTCCAATGCCACCACCAGCAGCAGACTCAAACAGCTTTCTCATTCTGTGTGGTCAACTGCAAAGATTTAGGGAATATTATATTGCGCATTCTTTTTCTGTAAACATAGAGGTAATTATAGGTCATCTGGACTGTTCTCTTTCCTGAGGCGTTTGACTTTGCAAATCCGGTAACAATTTCACCAAGATTAGGGGTGGTAGAATGTCTGGCAGATACACTACAAGTTTATTTTACGCTACCGCAACATGCTTGCTTTAGTTACTGCTGCATTATACTAGGTGAAGCTAAGAAACATATGAAGTATTACTCTACCCATATACTCAAGTACTACATGCTTGCAATATGATTGAAAGACCAATCACGTTCATTGTACGCCCACATATTTACCAGCACGCGTTACGCCCCGAATCATTGCCGGATGCAAATGAGGTCATTTGACCAGATGATTTAATCTGCTGTCACCTAATAGTTCAAAGGCTTCTCGGTTTACGACTTATAACGCCTGAAGGAAAAGTGTCAAACCAATAAGGTTTAGTATTATCAGCGGCTCCCTTAACCAGATGCAAGTGAGCACTATTAGTCCGGGATTGTTTTGAATAAGTATTGTACTTATCATCAGCCAGTTGGAACAGATAACGCAGACGCAAATTTTGCGTTCCGCCGTTCTGCCGCATTTCATCAAATGCAAGGTGAAGTCACCGGATTTAAATCGCAGAATACAATAGCAAATATCAATCAAAACCATGCAGTCAGTAATCATACACAGATGAATGAACAGCAGTTAACAAGATAACCCGCCGCTGATTGACGATTAGTTTTATACACAGGGGTGTGGCTTCCAGTCGAATTTATCAGCACATCGTATACATCTCCGACAAAAGTTATGAACAATTCCGTTTCCAGCTTTCAGCCTACCACAAAAATCATGCACAGTAGGAAAATCAAAATCCCGAAATCAGTTACTATCTGAAAGACATCCCGAATTAACCGAAGCATGGTAAAATTGTTCATTGGTTACTGTATCAGTGGCTTAATGAAAGTGCAAACACGAGAGTTGAAACCTGCAAACTCTATCAGTCGACCAACCAGTGAAAAGCACTCTCAGACGATTTCGACGTTCGCTCCACATTATTCCTCGACGTTGAACACAACGCGTCTCATTCACTTCCGACTACCAAATAAGGGTATGACTGACAAAATGCCTTGAAATTCTGCATCAAACATCTATCTGGAGAATAGCTCTTTCTGTCTGGCCTACGCATAATATATTTTGGCTAATTTACCAAGATGCCGCAAACTAGCTGGTTTTAGCGAAAAGTTTTCGTGTATCCGTGTGCAAAGTATATACATGTGTGCAATGAATGTTGATACTTTCAGTTAAAGTCGAACGATTGAAACCAATCTAAGCTTCTTGATGTGTACCAGATCATAAGATCTGAAAATCCACTGGACGACCTACGGATGTTTGTCAGCCATTTCTATTGGTCAACTCAGTTCAACAAGTGAAAATCTGTCTTCCGTGACTTGCCCACCAATGATCAACTAGTATACAAACACGGTGCATAAGATGTTTGCATATTTTCCAGCAGGATATCGAACGTTCAAAGTAGAAACCATATATAATTATCAACAGTGAAGCATCGATATCCGTCCAAAACTTACATGCACCACCTCCTTGATGTGTGTAAAAACAGTGTCACGCTTTTAATGAGAATGCCAGAAATAACTCGATTTTAGAATGTTTGTGCTTACAGAACTTCCTGGACAAAATTTGCGAAACGGCAAATGTGCCTACGATAACAGATAGAGAAATCGTTCCACAATGATTAAACTGTATCTCTATACTAATTTCAACGAGGACGGAGACACACGAGAAGAAGCTCACAAGAAGAACAACAGACCGTCAAATCGGAAGCTCAGCAGAACGTTTATGTGAATGAGCTGTTATTCTCGTTCAACTACTCCTAAATAGAATTCTTCACATATGATGTAAACGAAAACCTATTTAATTCACATTCACTAGTAACCAGTGCAGTTTAGACGAAATCGTAATTCAAAAGCCCGAGTGTGTCAGCACTCTGTGACTTACCAACAAAACTCACTCATTTTTCATAATTGTCATTCTCCCTGGACTTATGCAGGCAAAGGCATGTTTTCTATCGAGAGCCATATGTCAGAATACACAGAAAACGGTCAAACTTCAATAACCGATTAATAGTCTGGGATTTCATTAATTTGAGGTTGAACACCACTCACATTTACCTGCAGATTTCGCCGCAAAATTGGCTGGGATTTCAGCCATGGTTCATCAATCATGTCTAGTGTGAGATAACTGGGGCAGTGGAAAACAGGGTTGTTTCCTGAAAACAGGTATTGGTTTCTTGTTACAGTCCTGAACAGGACACGTACTACTGATGGGCTCAAACAAGAATGAACCTCTGGTCTAGTGCTTCTTCTTAAAAGAGACTGGTTGAATAATCTATCTGACTGCAAAAGATGCGAATAAATGTGTATGACATTCAACCTGAAACTAACCGTCGCTTACTGGTTAAGTCAATAAACCGTTACTATCATAAATTCGATCACAGCATTTGAATGTACAGATTGAGTAGTCACTACTCATCAGTAACCATTATTTCGTGGAGGTTTAGACATATACAATGAGCATGCACTTCAATAAACTCAACAATACATCCTAAAGGGTTACTGGTAGAAAATCTGTTTACATTTGTAGCTCGTAAAATACTATTATTAGTGCTGATGAAGCACTTTCATAAAGCTTCAGTGAGATACACATGGTGATAACTTATACAGAAGACATGAGTGCAGGCTGCGACAAGATGCGACATATCTCATAACTGAAACATTCAAACCACATGAGTGTTTTCTAACTTGGAAAAGTAAACCTCAAACATAGCTACGAACAGTTGATCTCAGCGACCATCACCAAAGTGATCGGTGGATGTTTCGACTTAACTCCGGAGAATCGAAACCATGGGTCATGAATAAGCGGCGAACAGTAGATCGGTCGATTGTCACTGCTTTGCTTGCCTCACTGCACTCACGTCGAGTCAGGCAATGACAATATTATTACCACTGGACAGGTTCGCCCGCCGTAGTTTCTAACGTTCTCAGCTAGATATCAGCTGTTTTACCCCAGGGTGGGAGACGGACCATGTTTACTCTCCCCAACTTAATAGTGGTCATTTTCGTATCTTTTGCCAAGCCTTTGGCTGACCATGTGGAACCTTAGGCCAGTGGGTTTTGAGTTCGTTCAACGGTGCATTACATTTCAAAATGATGGGTATGCGTCATCAATACGTAGCCGAAACTCCTAAGTCTATGCATCTTATCAGTTTAGCCAGTGAGTTTCATTGAGCATCACACCGAAGTCCAGTGTATGGTGTGTGCAGATCACCATTATTTGCGAACATCTGCTTCTGAAAAACGAATTTTGGGAAATCCAAGTTCCATTTCAACGGAGTGGCCCACTAGGGACATAAGACGTTCAGCACAATTTGGATGGCGTTGTATCAAGTATCACTAATCGAACTAAGTTTCTGTGGTTCAAAACGCAAAAGATTTGAGTGTTCTGTTGTGTCTTATATTTTTAATTCGGATATTTCAATATTCGTAATGCTCAACTGACAAAACTGATATCTTCACTCCTGGGGAGATGACTGGGTAGGTAAATATTCTTGAGCTCATAGTCGTCTCAAAAAGTGTTATTCATTAATACTAGTGATGCTTCGAAGATACCTGTTAACATATTCCAGAGAACAAAACATCGTAGTTACTTTTGTTTGTGGTTACCTTCCCCCATACGTTTTGCACTGCTTGTAAACAACAGTAACGACCATAACATTAGCATAGGTCATTACGTGACCTCATATATTTAATTTATAAGCCGAAAAAGCATTACGCTACCCAAAAATTTAAAAGAGGTATTTTGTGTTGCAATTAGCCCTTTAGTTTAACCGGGATTTCTTCAAAATTTGCTCTGCTTGAGGTTAATTTCATCAGCTTTTTATTATGGAAGAAAATATAATGGTTATGATTTATTTGTAAATTCGGGGTGGCAACTGATAGCAAGCGAATACATTTGCTATTATTTGCCCTATTTTGCATAAAACTTGGTTTATAATTCTCTAAATCAAAAAATGTATATAATCAATCCTGGATTTACAATCCTGGGCGACCATTAATTATTTGAAAACACCGAGTTCCCTTTATCTGCTAAGTCGAAACAGCAAGAAGATATATATAACGCGAGATACTAGAAGCTCCATATAGTCTCATAAGCCACCAACGTAAAACTAGTATATGTTATACAAACAGCGCATAATAACAACAGCTGGAGAAACCAACAACAAAGTGTTGAACTTTTGCGCGCTAATAGTTCCATTCACCTACGACAAGGGAGTCGGTCGTGTCAACGCCTCCGGTGCACAGATAACTGGTCGATGTTTGATTTGCATTGCCTCACTAATCGCTGACAGCTTCGAGTTGCAATTACGGAACAACGTTTTGGACGTTCTGACAGGGTCAACTAGGTGGCTGGTTGCTAACATGTGTTTGGCGATCGATGAGGCCTGGATCCTCAAGTTTGGTAGCTACTAGATTGTTTTTGAGATTGCATTTGATGTCCCCTTAAGACTGTGCTCCACCCCGCGTTGATGCAAGCGCGAAACTGACCCGCATACCTAGTGACCATTACAACTGTAAATGAACTGGTGTATTACATGGTAGTCAGACTGATCGGTTAAGTGTGTAACATCACCGTGGATAGCCAAACCTCCAGTATTGAACAGAGCGCATAGTTGGGCATCTGAGTGGGTTCGTTGCAAATTTGTGATTAGTGTTGTAGTTACGGGAATAAAGTACCTGCTTGAAATTTTAGATTTAACATTCTAGGTTTTCCTTTACCATAAAAGTGTATGTTCAGGCTGTTTTGTTATCGCTTTGGTGTGTTCGGTGATTTGTCTCACACAGAATAGAACCATAACCAATGACTGAGTCCCGGTCATAAAATCGAACCGTACCGAAATATTTGATGCATTCATCACAAAAGCGTGCCCTACAGCTGCTTGATTACGGCAAACGAATCTCTAGTTAACCACAATTTCAGGTAGTTCGGATGGTACAATAATGCTGCCTATGGTGGGGCTACCAAGGTAATTGGGAACAATTCAAGTGAGAGACGTTATTCTGCGGTAACGCGTTTACGATTTCATCATTAAATCAATCAGTGGGCTTATAATGCCAACAGAAAAAGGATAAAAAACAATATGTGCGTTGCAATCAAAATAACCATAACTAAATATGCTTTGTTCGGGAGCGACGTCTGAAATCCTCTTAGATATCACAATTTGCTACATTGTGTTTAGGATTTTCACTCGGAATAACATTTTGTTCAGTAAAACAACTTAAGGTAGGTGGCAAGATATTCCAATTGGAAACAGTAGTTGGAACATTTAGTAAAGAATGAGGCGTTCCTGTAGAGTCTTTTCATCTCCGGAGAAGTAGTAACTGTGGAGATGATCGGTCATATATCGTAATTGATTATTCACCCAAGTGTTGACGATTTATCATCCAGACCAAGTTACCTGCATCAAACAGCGTTTTCAATACTAACTTGTAAAACAGACCTCCTGCAACCTCGAAACCTTAATTTAAAATTATACAAACATTCCCGGCTGTCCCGAGGATCGCATCGTCAGGAGACAGAAGTAGCACATTCCCTAAAAACTCTACTCTACGCACAACCAAAGCCCATTCAAACTTTCAAAGTTACTTCAACATTGTTTGTTGTCTACGTTGAAAACATAGTTGTATGACAGGTCAAGCAAAAAATTCAATCTCACATGACGGAATAGATTGTTTGACGACTGGAAAACGTCACCTTGAAATCTTGACGACTGATGGAGCTTTTCGGGTCAAACGTGCTGTTAATGTGCAAATACTTCCCTCTCAGACTGAAACACAATTCAAGTGTATGGCTATAAACCGATTGTTTTATTCTTGCTGGGCATATTATAATAGTGGTTTATTTAATTAGTCAAGAGAATACCAATCGAATTTCTGTCAGGCGCTAGACAAGGTGGGCAATTCACAATAAAACATTCAGACAACTTAAAAGTATGGGAGTTCCAATCAATCTCCAGATATTTCGACACCGGCAGCAAAGATACGGTGGTTAGTTGTGATAATTGACCACAATAGACGTGATAACAATACATATTTACCAGTTATCCTGAGACTAGATTTAAGAATTCCAGGTTTCGTGTCTAGATTCAAGGTACAATTAAGAAATAATTACGGAGTAAGAAAAAGCACTTTCTGTAAGCAAATGTCGAAATATGGTGCGCCTGAACGGTTTTGAGGCACGGAGTTTCGTGCCACTCCCTTACATATCCCTAGGGTTCACATGGCGTGGCAAATTGATAAGGAGGCTAACAGTATTAAGGATTGCGAGTAGTGTATGTATACAGCAATGGAGTTAAATTTTGTGAATGATGATATCAAGTGGTGTACCCGTAGTTTTCATCAGTGAGAAGGCCATGTTAACATTCATTCGGAATAATACAACATTAGTAATGAATTAACACCACCGTTTCGAATCTGATTGTCACAGGTAATAGAAGAGACAGGTAATCGCAGATCCAGCCAAAACGGTTGGTTAAGATGTTACTTCTGAATAGTGCCTAAAAGCGGCATTTTCGCGACGGATTTGTAAAGAAACTACAGACTTATCTTAGTTCAACATGTAACCAGTGAAATGACGACTATTCGCCAAAACGCTTTCCATGAAGATGTTTGCAATTGATCTGATAGATGTTTACACCAGGTGCTCCTTGAACAATATTGCCTAATCTTGTGCATAAGCTATGCAAACTCCGCCGAAGGATGAATGCTGAGAATTTAGTAGGTTAAGCCCATGTTCAAATTAGAATTAATTGATGACGATTCAGTTGCAGGAATAAAGTTGATTGTAGCTTTCTACCACGAACAAATTGCTCGAGCAAACAGACATTCGGTTAGGCAAACGGGCCTGACTCATCATCAGGCTGAATACACATTTGTTGCTTGTCAAAAACGCAGATGGTATGATGGTGGCTTATTAGGAAGTCCAACACATAGGGTATGCGCTTCAACACTATAACAAACAGACAGTCATCTGCATATAACATTGATCCAAGGAGGCCACGCTTGCCAGTATCCAGTTCCAGTAGGCATAGAGAACCATTTCCTGCAGCACTGTACTCCAACGTTTCTACTCAGATTTTCCTCCCGTTTAATTCAACGTCCCAAATTTATCCGCCAGTCTGACTACCGAATTGTAGCATGAGTAGTATAGTTTGAGCGATTGTCTTTGCTTCACACCCCGTACACAAAGACTGTTGAAGCTGCAGCAAAAGTCGTCCTGGCTTTCGTCGTTCTGTCGAAGATCTGCATACCAACCTCGCAAATGATGATACATCTGGTGTGCATTTTCTTCTGATCGGGGTGTATTACCATTTACAAAGCTGACTTTCGTTCACTCGCAGCTGATTCTGCTCATTCGTAGTAAAATATGCTGGACCGTAACGTTCCAACCAAACTTGCCAGGAATTTCCTAAAATCGGGTTTGGTTTCAACCGGGATCAGCCGGTCAGTGTCATTAACCTTCGAACCAGGTATAGACGAAATACATCAACCCGACAAACTTCCATCCGACAACTCCTTGGAAACCTCGTGTATTTGTCAGGTTCTGGTTAGCCAACCTGTGGGCTGCTGGTAATTCACGCGTGCACCTTCTCCGGTTTCCCCAAAAACCAATTCACTGGTCGACTGACAGGCGTGAAACGCGCCCAAAAATGGGGTCGAACGGCGACTTCTACGTACGAATAACGAAATCAGAAGACAGGTTTTGCAAGATGGTAGTAACATCACGTCCCGAACGACTTAAGAATGACAGGATTATGATGACGCATCAACACACGGTGAACTGGTAGATGCTCTGTGAAGTTGACGTACCGAGCAGCTACACCGCGTTTACTCAGTCGCACCGAGTCATACACACTTTCTCGCATTAGGACGTAGATGCGGTGGCGTCTGCATCGGCAGAACTGATCGATCCGTACATCTTAGAATGTAGGAACAAGTGCCCAAATATATCGGAGGCTTGGTGTGTGGCGCGAACCGACACGAACCCACCAAACAACGCGCGCCGTCTTCTTCGATCGCCAGACACCTGCTGGAGACGGTCACTTGGTAGACCGCACAAACGCTTTCCGAGTGTCGGCGGGTCATCGTAAGCCTATCATCCTTGAGTAGTTTGCGACGTGACGGTACTACCATCTTGCGAAACCTGGCTTCTGATTTCGTTATTCATACGCAGGAGTCGCTGTTCGACCCCATTTATGGACGCATGTCACGCCTGTCAGTCGATCAGGAAGTTAGTTTTTAGAGAAGAAGGTGCTCGAGTCGGGCGCGACTCGGCAGCATGGCCGGGAGTCCACGGACCTTATGGCATTGGTTCAGTGATCGAGAACGGTGATCGTCTGCTCCGCCTGTGCGCTACTCACGACCTCCCGATTCCAGCTGGATGCGAGCGACATCGCGAAGTGGACCCATCCATGAAGCGAACATCACCACTTGCTTGACCACGTGATTG